>JALLPA010000020.1:0-28429 GCA_036939895.1 Thalassiosira exigua
AAATACACGCTAAAAACGAAGAAAAAAAGGAAAAAAAGCCCTCGGGGCTCGAACGAAGGCCGAAGAAGCCAAAAAGTTTTCGCTCTACCACTCGGCCTTACGCCATATCTTAATTGACCTGTAGCATGCTAATTTGTAACCTTTCTCTGGCCCTCCACCCGGTGGTGAATGCCATTGGTGCTGACCAGATGTCATATCTTGCTAAACGAATCAAGGGCATATGACATTGTCAGACAAAGCAACTGAAGGTAATAAATCTTCTGCTGCGACAACATCGAAGAGAAAATATTTGGCAAAGCTTTAGCCAGGGGAATGGTGAAATCAAGATAAAAAGGAGGGCAGCCACAAACATGGCAAAAAACAACCAGGAGTAAAGAACCCATGCAAGTACTACAAGAAAAAGTCATTTATGTGCAGGTCGCTCGAATGTCTCTGAAGTAAAGTGTGTGTTGAACTACGCCTACTAGAACCAAATGCTGAATTACATTGCCGACAAGATGGAAATATTCTCCGAGCCACATTCCAAGCTCCGCCCAAAAAAATGAGGGCTTTACAATTTGGAGGTTTGGACGATGACATAACGAGGGGGGGGCAAGCCACAAATAGATGTACGGGACAAAGGGGAAAGACGTATTTAATTCTAAATGCAAATCTACGGCTAAAAACCTACTAGACCAAAACAAGCAATGTTGATGCATACTTGCCTGTCTTTTCTGTAGATGGTACCTTCA
Organism: Thalassiosira exigua; assembly: GCA_036939895.1. Lineage (NCBI taxonomy): Eukaryota > Bacillariophyta > Thalassiosirophyceae > Thalassiosirales > Thalassiosiraceae > Thalassiosira > Thalassiosira exigua. The sequence continues at coordinate 732 of JALLPA010000020.1, forward strand.
TCACCCAACAATACCACACCAAAAACTGTTGCCACTCCTGCCCCAGGTGCAATCCCAGACAAGCATCACATATAAAGGTTGAGAGGAGGTGCCAAGCCAGGGCAATCAACAAGCAACCAACAACAGCAATCCCAATGATGTCATTATTGATTATCACATTACCTGGGCAGAAGACAGATGTTCCGGCATCATGGCCAAGAGCGTCCAATCACATCAACATTGCTGCACCATTGACAAAACAATGACCCTCAATTGATGAAATTGTTAGGCGCGCAAAGCTTGGCAGCAAGGCCCTGGGTTAGATTTCTATTTAGATGCCTGATGTAATGACTTCTTCACTTTTGGATGCTTGGGGAGCTTCCTCGACAAATTCAACTGTCTCAATTGGTAAGCCGCTAACAAGGTAGAGTAAACGGGGAGTTTGCAATCGGATTCCAAAATACGTACGTCTCATGCTCACGTTGTTGCAATAAAGTCCATCTTCCCAAGCCATACTGCTGGCATCAGTGCAGTTTGGGTTTCTGGGCAATATCAATATGCAGTGACGGCGTTCAGTTCCCGGGTAGTTGGGAAAATATCCCCAACCGAACTGTAGCAAAGTGTGCTCAGAGGTCTGTATATGGGGGGGCATAGGTACAGCTTGTTAAAAAAAGTAAATGCTAAGTACACCAACCTGCATGCACTATATGTGCTTGCTGCACTGGATTATCATCAAATTCAGTCGCACCAATAATTTCATTGCTTTCTATTGCTTTGGAGCCAATGTCATGCCTCTGATAGGGAGTTACATTAGGTGTGGGATGGGTGCATCTTTCTAGCATGCCTCATTACGGGACAAATGATATCCCCTCACTACTTGCTGAGAACAACCACTTGGGGAGGGGTCTCATAGGGGACATTTGAGGGGCTTTTCTGGAGGTCTGTTGAGGGAGCGGCAATATTGCCATGTTAGGAGGTGATGGGTTGGCACACCTGTCCCATCAAATCCATCTATAGGTCACTGCCTTTGCCAGTCCACAAGATAAGACAACATGCACACACATTGATAAAGCCTATGCAAATGAAACCAAAATGGTACCATTGTTCTTACTGTAGCATGTGAAAACACTAGCTAAGGACTCAACATCATTATCTGCTCAGCTGCACAACACATGTTCAATGAAACCACCCACGTTACGTTTGCACTGAAGGATGAAATACACGAATATGGTGACAACATTGAAACCATCCTCTTAACCTATGATTCCAATTCAGATGGATATCATATATCAATAAGAGGATTGAAAATCCATAGATTTACCTTCCTACATTAATCTACGAAGCGGTTGGCAGGTAAAAGCGTGCCTTTTACTCAAATGTGCTTGTACACCACGGAAAGGCGCATTTAATGTGTTTCTCCATTTTTTGTCAGCGATGACAAAATGACATTGGCAAAATGGTCAACAGCGGTCCCATTTCCATCTTTAAGTGCATCGGGGCTAAGGTGTACAACGAGAGCAATGTCCTAGTCACGTGCAAGAGGCAACATTTACTCATTGGTATTAGTAATGATTGAGGCCACTTTTGAGTACCATTTATTTAGAACAAGGATCAATGGCAGCCGTGTCCAGCGACCCAAATGGGTGCAAATAGCACTCAAAGCCTTCAACAGTGTGTAAGATATGTCCAACATTTAACATGCCATACATTTATGCAGTTTGTGGCTACCCCTTGATATTGACATGGGTTTAAAGTAGTCAAGGCAAGAATTTTTCACGGCTGGCCATTCCTGAACAGATGCAATATCAATAAATATTTCCTTGACACAGAGGAGGAAACTCCCAAGGTCATCCCCACCAAGTGTGAAAATGTCCCATACATGACAAACAAATGATGCATCTTAAAAGGAGTCAAGGGCAGTTTCTTAGGCGAAAAAAGATCGAAAGCTATGTATGTGTATGTACGAGGTTAAAGAGAGCAAGAATGTCATCCGACCATATATGACAATTTGTTGAGGAGCCTCCTCATTAGGGAAACAAGTAAGGTACTTTATGGTAGATGTTGACATTGGTAGCGGTGGAATCTTGGTCGAACTGATGAAAGCCATTTCAATCCAGAACTGATGTGGGTTATTGATCCATCATGAAACACCCACACCAAGACAATCGCACCCCAAAGTATCAGACACGAGATTTCTACTGACATGAAGAATCGCATCAAAAATGAATAAAAATTGCATTTGAATTGGTCCTGTCAGAACAACATTTTTAAGATGAAGCTGAAGTTGCAACCAGGAATTTCAATATCATATTTTGAGCTTGCTGGGGTTGGCGGCAATTTTTCACCCAAATATGATCTTCCTACAGACACCCAACAGCCACAAACCATCCCAGCAATTGCAGCTCCCGGCGCTTCTGTCGAACACCTGCCCTCGTCAACACCACGCGTGCTGGGACACCACTCCCTTGAGACACGAGAAGTACTCTGACATCTGACATCATATGAAGTCTGAGGTCGCAGCCTTGGTTGTTGTGTTCCCCTCCGCTTCCGCCCTGTGCGGATGTATGCCGACGCCCCGTTGTCACAACGCACGCGTTCCGCATCCCGCTCGACTGAGCACAGCTTCTTCCAGGCACCGAAGGCGCCCCCCGATGCAGCATCCCCCCACCACCTGCAATGAAAAAGGAAAGCAATGTCCTCCTCCGCGACGAAAAGCCGACACGCGCTGCAATCAAGGCCGCGATTCACGCCGGCTGAATACCCCATCTTACCCCATCACCTCATTCTGCGTGTGCGCGAGGGGCTTCACACCCACGACGCTCTCAAGGCCCCCCTCCAGCCGCGGAGGAGTCGACAGTCGCTGTCGTATCGATGTTTGGGCGGAGCGTTGGGATTGCGGACGCGACGCAGTACCCCCCTACTCCGCACTCTTTAGCCTTCGGGCGTCGTCGCATCAGGACGGCGCTTGGCGGCGAGCAGGGCGCGCGGTCTCTCGGTCACGGTCCTCGTTGCTTCGACGCTCACTATGTGCGCGTCGATCCGTGGCCGCGAGCACAGAGTCAGATCGACGGCGCGAGAGCGAGAAGCTCTCGACGGTCCCGTCTTGTCGCTGGCGGCGACGACAGTGCAGTGATGCTTGGATCGAGCATGGGCGAGGGGGGCGGCCGGGGCGGCGGCAACACGGGCACGGTCGGCGTCGGCGGCAACGCAACTGGGCGATGGCGACCGGCGACGGACTGGCGCATGGCCTGGGCGCTGGGCGGGCACTCCTGGGCACTGGGCACTCGCTGCTCGCTGGTCGCTGGGCAACGGCAACGGCAGAGCGGTTGTGCTTGGGGGGATAAGTTGTTATATTTTTATTGAGACGACATAAGTAGCTTCACCCTCCACTAAAACTTTATTATTTAAAATCTTTGAGAATAGTTAACTTAATAATAATTATATAAAAAAGCTATGTTAGTGCATATATTTATATTTATTAAATAAGTGTAATTTTATTAAATTTATTCCGATATCTTCCAAATTTTATGGCATATTTCAAAAAACTTTGTATCCCCGCGCAATCGTACCCGCCCTGCGTCCTGAGATCTGAGAGTCCTGACCCCCGCCCCCCGCCCCCCTGGATACCCGGCCATCATGGCCACGGCAAGCCCCCGCAGGAAAACGCGCTCTGTCCATGCCATGATTGAGTCGTGGCGCGTGGCGTCTTCGCTCGTCGTCCCCGTGCTCGGTGGCGCGCAGGGGCACGCCGAATCGAGTCCGAAAAATCCAAGGCCGCCACCACCACCACAGCCGTGGCCAAGATCGAAGATGCGGCGAAAGCGTGCGACGTGGCGAAAGATCTGCTTTGCACTGGATGTGAAACTTTCACGCCAAAGTCCAAAAGGGCAAAAGGGGCGTTGAGCGAGTGAGCGTGCAAGTCGCAAGAAGTTTGAACGCTCAACCGCCCTTGACTGCACCCGCCTGCGACCTGCCCAACAAAAACTGGATCCTCGGGTCAGCGCAATCATCAACTTTGCGTTGGTCTGAGTTCAGTTTGCATTGGCACCGTTGCCGGAAAGATTGTTTCCCTGTTCCATCCGGCGCAACCAAATCGGTAAGAGTGCCCTGACACATCTGGCCGCGACCTCCATGTCCATTGAAGTCCTCGTGAAGAGACAGGAGATAGAGGGCGTCAAAGTTTGAGCATCCGTCTCGATGCGTCCTACCCTCAGGTCGGGACGTCGGCGCATGGTGACATGGAGCGGAGTTGCAGGTTGCAGGGCTAGCGTGTTGCCGGGGTGTTGTGCTCAATAAGGAGGGTATTCCTGTCGTCGGAGTTGGTGCCCCCTAGGGCGAAGCATTCTCCTCGCATGCCATTTTTTTGTCAGATTTAGGCACAGTCTTGGCGCTCCAAACAACCGAACCGGAGGGGAGGCAAGGCGAATCCAATCGTACCCACACCGCGCTGTTTCGTCGATCTTTTCGGTCGTATTGTTCATCATTGCGACTTGCTGATTGAGAGTGTAAATGCGGCGCATGGGGCAGTTTCCTGTCGCATCTATTTGGAACCTACTCGGACATCCCTCCTCGGAGTCTTGTGATGGGGTTGCCCTGAGGGGCTGGCTTGTAATTAATTGCACGGATCGTTTGCTTACTCGTTGCTCACATCATGCATTATCTTTTCGTCCGTGCAGCCAGTTCTTGGCCTGCCTCCCAGCAGACTTCGGTCCACTGGTAAGTCTTTGAACTCTACTCTTTCACATCTCCCGCTGGAGGTTACTCATGTTAGTCCTACTTCAATTATATTTGCTCTTGCAGAACAGCAACGATGGTCGTGTCGTCCAGCGTTCAGGTCCTCGTCGAGATCGAGCAAGGCACCGCCATCAAACGATGGCTATCCCAAGCCTTAGTTCCACTCGGCAAGCATCCATTGAGCATTGATGTGTCAGGAAAGGCCTTCTACGCCCAGCTCGAGCGGAAGACTAGGTCTAGTGAACATCGTTTCTCTGAGAGCAGTGGTGAAGAAGCGAGAGGAAAGATTTGTGTGTGCGAGTCATTTGACACAAGGTCTACGGACCAGGCGGTGCAGTTCGCCGAGAAATTTGGCTCTCGAGCGCTACTAGTTGCACACGAGCCGGATGTCGGAGTGACAGTTCCAACCGTCCTGGTATCTCAACAGCAGTTCAAGGATATCGGGGGCTTTCCAGATGCAACCATCTCGGTGGTGTACATTTCGGGGTCATACAAGGCCCTCGATGTGATGATCGAGGCCAAAAGAGTGTCAATTGACTCCAAACCTGTTGATTGGCAGAGCAAAATGTTTGTGTCTACAAGTATGGCCGAGAAAGCATCCTCTAACCTCACATTCGGGGTCATGGTTGACGCTGCTCGTTTGATTTTCCGTGGCCCTGACAACAAAATTGCTCATGACGACTACAGTCAATTCTCTGGGAAGGTCTGCTTGTTTCATGCTTGTTATCACGGCGATACCAACCAAGCTGTTGAGATCTTCACTGGATGCGGGGCACGGGCATTGTTCATCTGCTGCAAGGAAGCTCCCGACTGGTGCAGTATACGTCTCAGCTTGCCAGTGGTGCTCGTTGACAGGGAACAGTTTGGGGCCCTGAAGAGAGCTGGCGGTTTGTATTCCGATGACCTTGGCGTAACGTTTTCATACGGCGAATCCAACTCTACGGCCAAAGGCAATGAAGTTGATCCACCCTCGCACGTGCCCTCTCCTCTGCCTCCAAGCGACTCTGAATCCACCATCTCCCCTCGAAAGGAGAGTTCGTATGCCGAGGCAGCCCAGCGTGGAGCAAACTCGCATCAATCCCACCAGGAAGAACGGAATTTTGGAAGGGATCCTCCTGAGTCTCCTGGGTTTTGGGGAGGCGTCGTGAACAATGTGACAAGTGTTGTGGGCAATGTGACCAAGGCTTTTGTTGGATATTCACCGAAGTCAAAGGATGACTTCAATTCGATCCTACGCAGAGGAGGAACATCTTGGTCTTATGACGGGCCACCCCATACTTCATTCGTTGACGCCATGACCATCTTGGCCAGAATCAGAAAGCTCAAGTCAAAGACTGAACAGCAGGACGAGATCAAGGTGCTTGTTGAAGCCATCTGCAAGATGACTGAGAAGCAGAGTTTCGTTGGCGATGTTCTTGTCATGGTATTTTCGGCTCAAATCTTTTCGCTGAAATTGGAACATTCTGAGGTGATCAACCTTACCAATGCCATGGTGGTCATGGTGGAATCAATCCTGGTCGATCCCAAAGGCCCCAAACCACTCAAAGAAATGCCCAACCATAGGAAGATTCTCGAGCAGCGCTTGTGTCTTCTTACCCGGAGTCTTTCCGGTCGGAACAGAAGCAACCTCCAAAAGTTCGTTTTGAATGTAATTTGGATTAGGTGTGATCATTGTGTGGCCCTTCGAGATGGCCTCTGGACTGATCTCAAGCAAGTCACTTCGTTGGAATACATCGAGCGCAGCCAAGAAACGATTCTCAGTTTTATGGATCATGCCCAATTCAACACGCTCATCATCACCTCCATTGCGCGGAATCTAGCAGACGTGTGCAATTATTTTGACAAAGCTGACACCGTTCCCATCCGTTTCAAAGCGGTGGGAAAGCTTCGAGAGATGTATGAACGCAATCAGATGACGAAGCAGGAGTGGATGAACGAATTTGGCGTTTCGAGAGAGTTGACAATGCTGAAACTTGTCGAGCGGCTGGAGGCCACTGCATCTACCAGGACTCTCATTGGTGCAGTCGTCAACGATGCAAGTTTTGATTCCGCCCACACATTTCAAGGGCTGGATGACATCTATTCGTCTCTTGACACTGATTGTAAACTTCATGATGTGATCATCGACGAAATTGCAACTTCTCTACGTCGGTCATTGAACAAAAGATGGATGTCTTGTCCCACTCCTGCAGAAGTATCAGATGTCCTTCAGACTCATGTTGGTTTGCTTCTAATTAACAAGGAAGGATGGAACTCAATCACCGCGTTCTGTTCACGTTTAGCAAGAACCCACCACAGCGAGAAAGACAACCTGAAGTTGATTGGACATATCTTTGATCTCTTTGTTGGTCTCCAGGACTGGACAGACAAATCAAGCTTGATTGACGAATTGATGGGGGTCCTCTCGCAATGCGTGACTTCATCGCCATCCGGGCCTCATGCTTTTGCAGTCAATGCCTTCGAAGTTGCCAACTGTTGGCGCGATATTTTCACAGACCCTGAAGAGGAGGATTCCCAATTGCTGTGCTCTCTTCTTGGTCACCTAGTCATTTCACGGAGTGGGCTGGCAGCCCATATTTTCCAAAACCCTTCCAAACTCCTTGATATCACTGGCCTCCACTACGGAACAAGCTCTGGGAAGACATTCTCTGAATGCCTATCGAAGGAGCTCATTCAACAACTTACTCTGCAATGCACCAAGATAGAGAATGCAGTCAATTTTTGCATCAATGCTAGTTCTTCCACGGGACAAACTGCTGATCTCAAAGGCCTATGCTCAGACATCATCATGAAAAGTTTTTCACAGTGGAGACCATCGAGCTTGACAATGCTACTCCAAGTTGATGGCCAAACTCTCAAGCACGCACACCAATATCTCGGTGAGAGTACTGAGGGGATGATGCACGCAGGATCCATCGAACGCATCATATCAAGTTGGATCTCAGACTACTCTGACAATGGCATCGATGTACATGTGATTGGCCAAGTATCTTGTGTGGTGACCGAGGAAAAGGGAGATGTGTTGGCAGAGATATCTGGAGAAGCATTCCCAACAAAGATTGCTCTAGAGGAAAAGATGGCAGCCATTGAGAGCATGATTGACACCATTCGCCACTTGCTGACCTTTTCCTCTCAGAAAGATGGAGCTTCGTGCAGCTACTCTCTCCTTGATCTCGCTACAACCTACCGCATCAAGGACGAAAATGGATCCTTTGTCTCTGATATGATTGCCAAATATTTGCATGGTACAGACCCAGTCGTGTCTCTTGCCAATCTCCATCGAGACAGAGATAGAGCGGATGCATTCCTTCACAGTTGGTCCAAAGAACTCCATGCTGCCACTTACTTTGCAACAAACAAGTCTGTGCTCTTCGAGCACGAAATGGGAGTGTGGGTAGATACGTTGGCGCTGAATTTCCTGGCCAAGATGTCCTCTACCCTTGGTTACTTTGCCTCCCTGTTGTCACCTGCTGCAACCTTCTCAGACATTTCAAAAGCTGCAGCAGTTATTGCAGAGAGGAGTGTTGGTGCCGAAAGTGAAATTCGTGCAATCAATTCATTCTCTCATGGAACTGAAGCTCAAGCTTCAACCCTTGCATGCCTCCTTGATGGTATGGCCCTGGCAATGGTATTGAATCCACTGCAAAAGTTCCTCGACTGCTGCGAAGCTCACAAGTTCGACTTTGTCACCAGCGACAGCAGCTTTTCTGACCTCATTGATATTTGCGGCAGGCTTGTTAGTGAAGAAGGAAGCCGATCGACTGCAAATGAATGTCATGAAATGGGCGTACAAATTGCAGACATTTTGGTTTCAGAGTCAGGCTCTGCCTCTTCGAATCTGCGCGATCGTTTGAGAATTTGCCTCCCAATCCTTCAATTCTTCAGTGCATTGCGGACCTGCGGTGCTGTTTTCTCAATGGCAAGAGAGAGAATGTGGTTTGGGGAGGAGGGGCTGCAAACATTTTACAAGGAATACACCAACGTCAGCAATGTTTTCAAGAGCCATCGGTCATTCGAGAACGAAGTGCTCGATCGGCTTGAACCCACTGTTCGAGCCATCTCAGTTGTTGGAGGAGCACTGGGCAGCATCAGCATTTCTTCTTTGATGGAAATGCTCAAGGACAACTGCGACATCCTCAAGCTCGACGAGATGCGCCTTGTGCAGGCCAATATTTCTAAGGTTCAGGATTGGTTCTCGGAAGGCATGGATGACACGGCAGCCGTCATCAGCAAGTTTGCTCTAGTTCAATCATCGGGTAGTTTCATCATCCGCTCGGAAAGTTTAGAGTCCCAAAGTTCAGAGCATCCAATGACTAAGCGAGTTATCGCCCTCCAGTATTCGAGATCCCAAACAAGCAATAGCGAGGTGGAGTCGATGGCCGAAGACGAAATTCAAGAGTTTGTTCAACATCTGGGATTTGTGAACCATGCCACTGGCGAATCTACAGATGCCGCGGTCCGATTCACTGACTCTTTCAATGAGTTGCTGAAGATAAAGGAGAGTCAGCAAGCCATGTTAAACGTCGGCTTCAAAGATGACTTCAGCGCCTTGACGGTGGAGTATGATCCTCATCAACATGATAATGCAGCACTTGTGGACTTGCTCGAGGAGTCAGAACAGAGATTGAAGGCCTGTACCGACTGGCTCAAAGAAGTGCGCTCCAGGTACAGATATTCCCTACTCTTTTGGATGGATGAGCTGCGCCGCATTTTCGGGTACATGGTTGAGTTGCGAAGTATGAGCATTGGATTGCACGAACAGCTTGAGGGGGCAAACACCAAACCTGTCCGAATGATATTGGAGTTGTTGTCCCGATTGAGCCCTGACGTTTCTAGAAATGAAGAGTGTTCGAGATTGTTGCTCGAGTACATCGTGGATCAGCCATCTTCTACCATCAGCTGGCTCGAAGACGTGTCGAATTTGGTGCACGAGTGTGGACTGCTATCTGAGAGGCTTCACATCTCATGTTTCCAAGCGGTAGATAGAGCTTGTCACAAGAAACTTGTGATCCACAAGATAAACTGCTGCGATGACTTGGTGTTTTGCGCTCCGCTGCATTTGCTCACGCACATTTACAAGGTAATGAATCATTGTATTGTCTGCATGAATGAATCATGACCTCGTACTCATCTCCTGAACTTATCTCCACAGAGACGCTGCCCTGCGTCCTTTGAAATACTCGACGCAGCGTGCATCAAGTCACCAGATGAGATCCATCTTTTCTTGGACAGAGCCCTTGCATTTCCCGACCAAACGTTCACCATCATCGGCGTGAACGAGCTATCTTCCAAGGAGCAGCAGATCATTGCCAATTTCCTCGCAAAACACTCCAGGTCCGAAGAGAATATGCACCTTCACTGCGTCCAGTCGGGAGATACCATCCTTCATGCCCCACCTGGAGTTGAGATCCGTCTTTGGGATGATGCAGCAATGGAGGAAGATGAGCTCAACGAATGGCTTCAAGATCACGTGACGAACCGATCTCACATCAATGAAATCTCCATCGTTTGTGGTCCGTCCGGTTCGGGCAAAACACGGTACATTCGAAGAACAATGAAGGAGCTAGAAACAAGGGGTGTAGACACTGCTTCAATGTACATCCACGAAGACTTTTCTCTTTCCAAAGCTGTTGCTTCATTGAATGCCAAGTTCAGAGGTGGCACCTCTCACCATCGTGCGATTCACCTCAGTTTTTCCATGGGAGCGAGTGGAACTCCACCCAAACATCTTCTGCTCTCTATCAACAACTTCTTCAATTCATTTCTGATCCTTAGGAGCATCTACGACCCATCCTTTGGCAGTTGCTTCCACAGTGGCATGCATTCTTACGGCATCTTTGTGGAGTTGGATTGCGCTGAGAGCGAAAGTGCTGCCCAAGGATGGCTTCGTAGCTTTGTCCCAGTCTTGACTTGCTGCAATGGTGTTGTCCAACCCCCACCAGTCTACACCATCGATGACCAGACTCGGCGGGTGTGTATATACCTGCGGGCGTATGACAACGGCACAATCGACCGAAAGTTTGACCCAACGCCACGCCATAAGCGCATGATGTTTGTCCTGGACAAATCGGAAAGCATGGAAATCGATCTTGGTGGACGCAACTCACTGGAGGTGGCAGCTGACTGCATGATGTCTATTTTTGATAGCCACGTACAGATGATGGATGTGAGTGTGCATGATGTTCCATCTCATTGTTTTGCTTGACATTGTCTGTTTTGCGAGTCTCATGAACCGTTACTTTCTTCAATTCATAGCATGTTGGATTGATGAGGTTCAACCACCAGTACGAAGTATTGATCCCGCTACAGCAGGTCGAAAACGACGACCAAAGAGGTAGACTACGAAATGCAATGGTTGCTGCAAGAAATAATCCACGAGGCAGCACACACATGTACACTGCATTGAGCCAAGCCGTCGATTCGCTAAGCCGAAATAGTGACGTAGTCGCTGGCGACTCTTGGATCGTTTGCCTGACCGATGGCCAATCATGGGACTCCAACGCACATCTTGTGCATCAACTTCAAAACTCAGCAGACAACCTACACATCATCGTCGTTGGTGTGAACCTTGATGAAGAGCTTAATGACGGAATGGAGCAGCTGTGCAACAAGTATCAGTTGGGTAGGAATCCACGCAACAAGGGTTTCTTCGTTCCAACCTCAGCTAACATGCAAGCAATTGAAGGTGCTTTCACTCGCGTGGCAGCTCAAATCCCTGTCTCTCAAACATTTGAGTTGGATGGCATCATGAGCGAATTGGAGTGCAGATCGAAGCTCGAAGAGCATCGACCGGACTTTCTTGATCCTCGGAACAAGTTGCTGTATTCTTTCTGGGTGAATTTTCTCTACCGCCGAGTGTCCGTGTTCGATCATAACCAGGACTTCAACTTCAACGAAGACCACGAGACACTGGGAAGCAGCCTCATGGAAGTCATGCTCTCCGAGTCAAAGCAAATCCTACGGAAGGAACAAAACTGCAGCTGGACCTCGTCGAACCACACGCAACTGATCTATGATTTCTCCGAAGGAAGTCCCCGGTTTCGACTCATCTGTACATCACCAGAGAATCTAGATGCTGATCAGAGGATGGGTCTCAGCCAACTGAACCTTCCTGGATTCACCATTCCAACTACCGGCGAACTCCGCGAGCGGGAGACACTTGATCGGTACCTATCACAGGCACTTTCCATTCCCTTGAACGATGGGCCTGGCGGCAGGAAGAGCTTAAAATGCATCGACGACAACCAGTTTGTGCTCACCCTTGATTTTGCGCTGAAGCTTCTGAATGTCCATGAGCGCGTGTCCTGTGGAGTTCCATGCATCGTGGAAGGAGAAACCGGTGTGTCCAAGACTGCATTGACAAGGATGTACTGCATTCTTGTGAACTCTCGACAGCATAGCATCGCATTTGCGTCAACTTTCAGCGATTTGGAGTCAATGCTGAATGAGCTGGTTACAAGATTCCCAACAGTTGCTCAAGATGACAGTTTGGGGGTGCTGGAGCAAATTCACAAGTTCCTTGAGCCATCGTCCCAGCACAGCGCCGAACAGGCAAGTCAGGCGGTACATGATTTGATTAAAGATGCATGCTTGAGGAGAAGTGCGTTGTTTGAGCCTATCCCTCCTAGCTTGATGGATGACTCCGAAGAGGGGGGCACTGCAGATCTCCTTGAATGGTTTTCAGAATCCAACTTGGAACCGACGTTCTTTGACGTGAACGTTCATGGATCCCTCACTGCCGATGACCTCCAAAGCAAGTTTGACGAAGTAAGGCATGTTGCGCAGAAACTCTCCAACATGGAAAATGTGAAAGTTATTGTATTCCTTGACGAGATCAACACCTCGTCAGTCCTTGGTCTCTTGAAGGAACTGATTGTGGATCGGAGCTTGAATGGGGATTTGTTGGAGGAGAATATTGTCCTCATTGCCGCATGCAACCCACCTCGCCAGAGCACCTTATCGCAGCCGAAGACATCAAGAGAGATCGACCTTGGAAGAGAGTGGGCAAGCGGACACTATCAAGTGAAAAGGCTGCCTTTTTCTCTGGAAATGATCACCTGGGACTACGGATCGCTGAACAACGAACAAGAGAAGGAATTCATTCACCAGCGAATCGTCATGGCCGACGAGCAGATCCCTGATATTGATGCCCGTGGGATGACTGAGATGATCTCACGCTCGCACGAATTGATCCGAGAACTCGCAAAGGGACACATCAGGGAAAGCATCCTCAAGGAAATGGCGCACAAGTCAGACGTTGACAATGAGTCGAGACTGCGAGCGCGTTCGGTAGTGTCACTCCGCGACATTCAGAGGGTCTTTCACCTGTTCAACTTCTTTCTGCATGAGTTCGCTCTTGGGCCGCAATTGATTGGGGAATCAGATGACAAGCTCCGCAGAGCAATGCTCTTGTCAGTGGCTTGCGTTTACTATCTGCGACTCGACGCTGCATCCAGAAAAACCTTCCTTCGCGACCTTAAGTCGCTTCCAAGCGAGCAATATCAAGATTGCCATCTCAAAGAAGTATTGGAAACAGCAATCAACGCTCTAATCGAACACACCGAAATACCAGTAGGGATAGCTCTGACTTCAGGTTTGAAGGAAAACGTGTTCATGACGTTGGTTTGTACCCTTTCTCGGACACCGCTGATGATTATTGGCCCCCCTGGATGTAGCAAGACATTGGCTGTGAATACCGTCACTGATAATGCCTGTGGAGAAGAAAGTCCTGGTCTACTATATCGCAAGCTCGCGCGGATCCAACCGTTCCATTACCAGTGCAGCAAATCGTCTACTAGCAACGAAGTGGCATCGGTATTTGATCGCGCCACCCAGAGACAGTCAAAGGTGAATAGAGCTAAACAGCAGTGTCTGGTATTCATGGACGAGGCTGGCCTTCCAGAAGAAGAGAAGGAGAGCCTCAAGGTCTTGCACTATTTATTGGAAGGACATATGTCAGCAGCGCCTGAAGTTGGCTTCGTATGCATCACGAACCACATTTTGGATGCTGCCAAAAGCAACAGATGTGTTTGCTTGCTTCGCCCCGAACCAAACAAGGACGAACTTATGTGTATTGCAAAGGGTGTGCTCTGTCAGAAACACCAGGGGGATGAATCCAACATTGAACTCATCTGTTTTGATAACAAGCTCATGAGGAGATCAGAGGAATTTTGTGCAGACCTGTGCTGTTGCTACTTCAGTCTCATTCAAAACAAAGACAAGTTCAGTTGGTTCGTTCACTTCTTTGGTCTTCGAGATTTCATTCACTTGATCATGTATGTTCGCCGCAGTGCAGCTCTCATGAACTCAGTCCTCCATGTTTCAGTGGAAGTGGTGGTGCAGGCTCTTGAGCGGAACTTCAATGGGGTGGATGACGAAAAATTCAGCAACATATGTGCCCTTTTCTTGCAGAGCTTTCTGAGAGACAAAGATTGTACCAAAGAATGCCTCAACCAGCACCGTCGCCACCCTATGGAAGTGCTTCATCATGCGCTCATGGACAACCCCGATCATGATTCTCGGTACAATCTCCCCCGGTACAAAATGATCATTGACGACACCAACGACGACTCGGTAATGAGATTACTGGAAATGGCTGGCATTCTTAACTCGTCACATTCATTTTATCAACTTTCTGGAATGAAGGAAGGCTCAGAAACGGAGCAGTTGAACCTTGTGTCCAGGGTAAAATTTGCAGCACAACAAGGCGACAAGACTGTTGTCATGAGCCAAGTGGAGGAAATTAGCGAGTGCTTCTATGATCTGTTCAACCAGCATTTCAAAGAGTTCAAGAAAGACGGCGAGACATCGTATTTTACCAACATAGCAATTGGAGGAATTTCAAGGCCTTGCATAATCCACCCACGCTTTCAGTGCATTGTTCACGTGCAATCGGATCAACTTGGCGAAATGCCGTCTCCGTTCCTCAACAGGTTTGAGAAGTTTCAGCTCACCATTGATGACATCCTTTCTTGGCAGTTGTCCCGGCTGCCTTTGGGCATAAAGGTCATGATGGGTGCTGCACTGAGCAAATGCGAAGAACTACTCACTCATTTGGGGGACGAAAGCATATGGGCTACACGTCCTCACGAGACTCTGAAGAGTCTTTTCATCAAGATGGTTCGTCCAACTGGTTCAGCAGAGCCAATTTTTAGTCCGTGTCAAGATCACAACTCCCCCAGGCGATTGATATGTTCTGGTGTACTTGATTTTCTTCAAAGCTCGTTGGTTGTTGAGGGAATGTCAGTTGAGGATGTGGAACAATCCCTCGTCACTTCCTTATCTGAGCTGCGTGGAATCGAGGCCATTGAACTGAAGAAAGTACTCGGCATGGAAACTTCCCTAAATCAAAGCCAACTGGAAAAGTCA
Organism: Thalassiosira exigua; assembly: GCA_036939895.1. NCBI lineage: Eukaryota > Bacillariophyta > Thalassiosirophyceae > Thalassiosirales > Thalassiosiraceae > Thalassiosira > Thalassiosira exigua. The sequence goes on from JALLPA010000020.1 coordinate 15,813, forward strand.
CTTGGTCATCTGGCGAGTGATGCGAGTCGTGACTCCCCGCTCTCACGCTGCTTGGACTTGATTGTGCGAGTATTGATCACAAGGCATGCTGTTTTTCAGTTGCTTAAAGTGGCGAAGCCAGAGGCAATTTATTTGCAACGGTGAGTGCCATCAAAACCTGTCGTTGCTTGGTTCGACACCCTTTCATTGTTTCTCTTCTCACATTGCAACAGCCACTGCCTCCCAAAAGAAATGCTACGCAAGTACTTTGGTGGCCAGGAACATTTCCATCTCAAGTCCTTCATATCAACACTCACCAGGAGCAGCTCCCTTGCGTATGCACCCCAAGTCTGTCAGCGTTACATGCTGAGTGTTCGCAGCGATTTGTGCCCCCATAGCTTGCCTTCCTGGTGTGGCGACGATAGGAATGATGCAAGAACCCAGGAAGAAGCCCTCTTCAAGGCGAAGGTTGAGAGCATTGTCCATGAACACCCGTCTGACATTGAAATTCACCACCTTGATATGATGAAGAGCGAGTCATCAGTGCGTGGTGCAATCAATTCGTGGGCAACAACTGAGGAGATTTCGTGCTTGATGTTGGTAGCCGATATGCAACTGCAGTCTTCTCCGAAGCTGGTGAACTTTGTTCGAGCTCACATTGAGCGAGTAAAACTTTCATCCATGAAAAAGTTCTTCTTACTGCTGCACCACCCGCTGTCGTGCGAAACCCCAAGCTACCCGGCCCTGTTTCTTGGGACTTGGCAGTGTGTTTACCTTGATGGCATTGGGCACCAAGGGGTTTCTTCCTCTCATCTGTCGATCAACAGTGTGTTTGAAGCAGCTTGCTTCGATGATTGCTCTCTGAGAGCTGATTCCATGCTTGATGCATTGCTGCCAAAGGCATTGCAATATGTGGCCAGCCAAGTCTCCTTCTACACGCGTTCTTCGCAGCCTCAATCTGTTAACCAGCGAGATACGGAATTCACAGAAAGACTTGTCAAGCTCGAAGGCATTCTGAAGAGCCCAATCAAAGGGGAATCACTGGGAAGGATCATATGCCAGCAATATCTCAACATGTGGAGGCAGGAAGCTATTCAGGAAATGCTACAGCGGTCAGCTCATGGATTGATGTCTGGTACAACCCACTTAAGTATCAGCTCTGCTGTGAGAAGTACCTTTCAGCATACCTTCAACAAGTTCCTTGCCAATCGCATCATCGACATCAACATGGGGTCAAATCTGGATATTCTTGATGACCAATTGGACTTGGAGACAGATGAAATCTTTTCGCTGGTTCTAAGTTCGCTGCCAGACATTCCACTGAAGGAGCTTTTGCTCCAAAGAGACATTTACCGTCCCCTGAATCCGCTCCCTTTGGAAAAAGCCAACTCAGAAACTTTGGTATTCTTCCCCTTTTACCACCACCTATCATCGTTCATTGCGATGATTCTGGACAAGGCGACGGCTGAAATGTCCAGTACAGACCCTGCCAGTCTTTTGGAAGGAGTTGAGCAGGTGATGGTCTCGTTGCTTGAGTGCCCAGCATCCTTTCCCATTGACGAGCCAATGGTGAGGGCCCTTCGTGACGTGATAGAAGCTGTTCGGGCATCTCCCGAGCTTTTCGACAAGTATTTGACGCACATGCTGTTGTGGGAGTTTGGCATTAGGAATTCAACACAAGCCAAGAGGTGGATATTGAACAAGATCAACCGCGTCGAAGATCGTTGCCGCCGGAATATAATTTTTCTTCACGCTATTACCCGAGTGAACGTGACAGGGATCATTCGCATGTCTTCGTGGGATTTCATTTCTGATCCGATTGGTGCCGATGAAGGCAATTTCGAAGGCCCTCAGTTTGTGGGTGCTGTGCTTGACCATTACAAGACATCGTTTCCAAGCAATTTTGATGACAGTCAAGAATGGAGCAACTCATTCTTGATCTTCATGCAGTCGATTCCCACAATGATCGAAGATGGAACTCTTATCGATGATGTTACAATTGTTTCCACTCTACGCCAGCTTGTCTTTCTCAGTGTCGTGATTATTGTGAAGGCACCTGAAACCACAATTGCCGATATGGCCAATCGCATCAGTACTGGACACAAATATACCATAAGTGATTTATTCAACTGCTTGATGATTTTGCTGCCGACGACGACGTGGCAACTTGGCCTGCAGATACCAGAGAGAAGCTACTTCGGATATTTTTCAGTCCAAAGTGGCTCCAGAGTGTAGCCGATACTGATTTTGCTGACGCCAACTTCCTCATATCTCTGATCAAGGGAGAACTCTTTGAGCATCAGACCGAGCATCAGATGGCGGTCGTTCACCTCAGAAACTTGTTGCAGTATGGCCCCAACAACAACAATGATGCCCCCCACCAACTTTCCCCAACAAAATGCTTTTCTCAACCAATAGCTTCCCTAATTTGCCGAAACTTGAGTTGCAAAGGTATATCATGCTTTGAGGAGTCAGGAGAAAGGCGAAGGAAAAGCATGTCGCATTACCTTCCATCATGGCTTCGCAATGACGGCCAGGCAGTTGCAAATAATGCAATCGACGATGACATTTCTTGGTTTTTCCAGGACTACAAGAATGGCTTCGACTGCCCGTTGGCCGATGTTGTGTTCGATGTGATGTTGGGTCTACTGGTAGCAAAAGTCCAAAGCAGGAACTGTTCGTCCAATCAACTCCTTCTTCTATTCGAGCAAGTGATTAGGAAAGAGAGAAATGTAACCCACAGAGAACAAGTTCGACGTGCGAGGCAAGCCCTGCACCTGAATGGCGAAGAAGCAATGTCGTTTGTCGGTTCTTGCCTGGGTGCCATAGAAGCCTCTGTACTGCTAGTTTGCCTCGTTTGCAAAATTGCGGAAGAGATTGGCGTGACAGGTATGTCATTCTTATTCATTTCGATTCTTATTGATTCAATGGTTTCATACTTACGCTAAAGAACTTCTCTGCTCGTCATCCAAAGCATCGCAAGCATTGGTGTTTAGTGGGCCAGGTTCGAATTCAGCTGAGCGTGTCCTCGGCAGCATTATGTCATGTACTCATGACTGGCCAGAGCTATTCTTTTCCGTCATACTAAGACTGAGCGGCGAAGCTCACCTGGCTTCTTTGTTGAACGAAGGGGGCGCCTTGAACAGGTTTCAATGGTGTACACCATGGGGTCAGGGGATATCTTCGCTCCAACATAACATCGTGCAGGAGATGACAGCAGCAAGGGCCAGGCTTCGTGAGGCAGAGGAAGACACTGCAAACCTTTCTGAGCATTTTATGGCATGTCCTCATTGCCGCGGGCTCTTCGGAGTTGATCAGAGGAATTGTGGTCAATTTACCTGCGGCTCAGACAGGCATGGGGTGAATGGGCTCCCTGCTGTTGGAGGGCGAGCTGTGAGGGAAGCCCATGGCTGTAGACGTGCTTTTGGTATCAACCAGGCGCTTCCATATCATCACTCCAACCAGTATGCAACTGATCAAGCTGTTCTGAGGGAGCTTAGAGATGATTTCGAACAGAAGAGGCGGGCTTTTGACGCGTTCAACGTTGGAGCTGAGATGTGGAAGAGAGCTGACAATTTCCTTGTCCCATACATGGCATTCAGCACACAAAAAGTGTCTGCCGATAGCATGCGAATCTTTCCTTCTGTTGCTCTCGTTGAATTTATGCCCGAAGCTGGAAATGATCCCAGTACCAAGCTCCTTCGAAGTGTTCTCCACCATTTACCGAAGCTTGAGCACCTTCACTATCTCCCAGATATGATCGAGGTGAGCTTTCCCCTTTTCGAAAACACTCGAAAACACTCAAACCAGTTATTCGCAATTGACTCCTTCGTTCACTCCAATCAGCTGTATATATTTGTGCATTGAACATTCCGCACCTTAATGACGAAGGACATCTCCATGAATTTGAAGATTGGGGATGTTATGGACGAACACCTGCTCTCTGGGAGATTTGGTACTGTTGATGGTGCCCACCTCAACAAGGTATGGTCCAGGGTTGCTGAGGGTATCAATGCATTCTTGAGCGCCAATGATTGTGTGGTGCTATGGAATTGTGAAGAAGTAGCAGTCCCGTTTGACGATATCAACAGTGCTTCACTCATTTCAATACTTTCGGAGATGGAGGATCCATCTGAGGGAAACGACTATTTGTTTCTCATCATAAACGAGCTTGTCTTACGATACAACAACTTTGTCAAAAGCATGGTCACAATTACACTCGGCGCAGGTGAAGACGTTGATCTGAGAATCGGGGAAATTCACCCACGAACACTACTACGACAGAGTAAGGGTTCTGTGAATATGATTGGGGCTCTCTCGAGTACAGAGAAAGTTGTCGGAAGTTTGATTGAGAGTTACTGGATAAAGGATGAGCGCAATTTCAACGTAGAAGGTCTTGTGAAAGCGATCGGTTATGACATTGGGATCCTCAGCCAATTGCAACCAATCAAGAGCCCATTGTCGTCCCTGCGAGAGAAGTTCATTTTCCGCGCACTCATCTTGAACGCTGCGAGAGACGAAGCAACTGACGCCGCTTGCTTTTGCAGTAGTGATGGGCTCTACTTTGCCAGAAGTGAAGACCTACATCTGTATGAAGAAGTAAAAGATCGCGCCAAGACAGCAGGATTTGTCCATGAGGATACTACTATACGCCACACAATGCTCATCACATTTCAAACCTTTTCTCATGAAGACTGGACGAGTCTCCTCGAAGGACTGAGAAACACCTTGGGCCATTTAGAGCTAAGTGATTTCTTGCACACCGGCAAGCAATTTGGACCGGCACTGAAACTATGCGGTGTCACCAATGCTGGCTTTCCATCCCTTGATGATTCACAATCAAGGCTTTTGAATTGCATCACCAAGACTGATGTCGTTGAAGTAATATCTGTCTGTGGAGAACAGTTGTCTTCTGAAGCTTATCGTTTTGCTGGACTTTCCAACCGCATAGCAGAACCCTTAGCAAAAGACTCAAAAGACTCAATTAGGGAAGGGATTGCGAAGTTATTGAAGTCAAAGAGTGGCTCGGAAGTTCGTGAACAAATTGACAGCTTTTGTGACGATGTCTTGGAATTCTATTGCAATAGACTCATCCTCCCTGCATCCGAGTCGAACGAAGGGCTTCATAGCTTCCTTAAGAGCAACAACTGTTGTGACGAAGAAATGAATGCTATCTTTGCGGTGATTCCAAACGATGCCACAATAAGGAACTATGTCGACGTGCAAAAAGTGCTCTATCAAGCAAAGCTAAAGTTGCTGTTCGAAAGTAAGGAGAGTTCGCAAACCTCCAATGATTCTAATCCTCCGGTCTCCAATAGAAGCAAATATTCCAAGTGGAAATGGGTCGGCAAGGCAGCTGATACGAGTTTTGAAAGATATCAGTGGAAGGCCTTTGGAAATCTTTGGTTTGAAGATGCACTGATGAAGGCTGGCATCGACGCTGAAGTAACAGAAGCGGAGGGCGAGAAAGCCGAGAGCTTGTCAGAATCCAAAGAAAAGAAGGAAGATGAACAATCAACCGAATCACTAGGCAAGGATGATGAGGACTTGCCAGAATCGGAAGTCGAAGAAGTAGTTGACAGCATCACTTCTCCCCGGATCGAAGATACTCCAACTGAACGAGATGCCCCGGTCGGGGCAGATGCTTTAGAAATGGGAGAGTCCAAGAACAGCAAGATAGGCAGGATCTCTGCAAAGAATATGATGATCTATTTTTCTGCAGCAGTTGTCTTGCTCATTTATGCTCTTGTCGTCCTTGGAGTGTCATTGAGGAGCTTGTTTGATGTCCTTTTTGTTTTGATCCTGATCACTGTTGCATTGGCGTCATACCCGTGAATGAAGCGATAAGTTTAGAAGTTTCGGTAATTTCGATAGCGAATCTTATTACTGAACCAAGTCTGAACCTCTATCCTATCGCCAGACCTACCACTTCTACAACATGAGGACTCGACGCTAAGAAATCAAAGGCTGCATTTGGCCCACAGGATGTGAGACCTATTCGCATATCTAGTCTCACCGGTAGCTCTACCTTGGTCTTGCCGGGTTCGATCCATAGGTTGAGCACAAGAAGTAAAAATATCGTTTTCTAGAGAGTCATTCATCTACCCATCCAAATCAAAGTAACCACGCCAAATCAAACCCCTAATACTCTGCTTCCATTGCCTCTTTGGCCCTCTTTTCTTTCCGAATTTTCTCCCTCCCTACATCGTTCATGTAGCTCCTAAGGTTCACCACCAGGCCCCCGCTCCTAGCTGTGAGTTCCTTCGTCCTTTCCATGACCTGCTCGTATACGCTGGTGCTCCCAGTTCCCATCACCACACAACCCTCTTCCGAGTCAATCTTGGCATCCAGTAGTGCATTCCGTATCAAGTCCACGATCCACCGCTCCGCACGATCGCGATCCATAGCGAGCTTCTCCCCCAGCGTCGTCAGGTCGATCTTGTGGTGGATGCGGCAGTAGTTCTCGAAAACGAACACCCGGGCCTCCTCCATAAACAGCTCTGTCTGCCGGCATAGAAAGAAGTCCGACGAGAGGACTGTCTCGCACCTGGCCAGCTGGGACTGTGCGGCCTCGAAGTCGAACTTGACAGAGAGCTGCTCCACGAACTCCACGATGGGGTCCGAGTACTCGCACTGTTGCATCACCTTGACCAGGTCGCGGAGGAGCCTTCGGCCCTCGGCGCCGGACCCTCCCCCCCCGGCCTTCTTGGCCGCGCGGCGCTTGCACAGCAACACCGCGGCGGTGAGGTACCGAAGAAGGTGGGGGGCGTGCGTGGTCACGGCCTGGAGGTATCGCTCGGACGTGAAGAGCTCGACCATGCTCTCGAGGCCCTTCCCCGACGCGTCGTTCCAGAAGACGAAGAGGCTCCAGTGCAGAAGCCACGACCGTTGGTGGAGGGCCTCGAGGGGCTCGAGGCGCCTCGATGATGCGAGGGACTCAATCGCCGTCTTGACGGCGATGAGGGCGACGGACGCCTCCTCCCAGTCCTCCACGAGGATCTCGCACGAGAGCTTGCCCCACAGGACGCGGAGGAGGGAGGGGTCGATCGACGTCAGGTAGTACATGTTCGGGTCGCCCGTCTTTTCGTCCTCTCCCTTTCCTTTTGACGAATTGCCGTACCGGTCGTTCTCGTTGCCATCTCCCTCACCTTCCTTGCGCTGCTTAGGCGGGGATGCGTGCAGGGAGATGTAGTTCTCCAGCATGTCCCGCGCCTGCTGGTAGTCGCCGCAGTCGAAGTTGAACTTGGCGAACTTGTAGTAGGCGGCTACAGTTTCTGGGGTGATCCCATACATGGAACTGGAGGTGAGGGATTGGACGTTCCATTGGTTGCTGTTGACCAGTTGCGCCTTTATTTGAACGCGGAGGATATTATCACACATCAGGCAATGACAGGGTGAGCCAAGGCTGAGCAAAGAACATTTGTCAAGTCGTCACACCCGTGCTCTTCAACCCCCCCTACCCCCCCCACTCGAGCAGAACCAGCTGCTAAATGAGCACATCGTGCCCAAAACGTATTCTAACGAGTAAATCATCTCCTTCTCCATCGATCTCACCGCTGGACTGCTTCGAGCATGCTTCAAGCAAGCGATATTGTCCTGGTGAATATTTCACTCGACAACGTCTCCGTGAACTCACCCTGACCTCCTCGTTCCTGCACAGCTCGTCGAGCCTCATCCCCCCCTCCTTGAGCTGCTCCATCAGCTCGTAGACCCCCGCCCTCTGCTGCTCCATCTCCTCCGGGATCGGCGCGTCCTCCCCGTGCACCTCCCGGTAGATGTCCATGGCATAATCGACCATGTGCGTCGGCTTGAGCAGCTCGAGGCGAGCCTGGGCCACGTCGAGGCTGCTGTACGAGATGGTCCCGGCGGAGATGAGGGAGTCGATGTACTCGAGGAGGGGGAACATCATGTGCAGGTCGAGGTAGGGGGAAATGAGCGGGGTGAGGTCGTAGGTGGCGGCGTCGGGGGGAGGGGGGGCGGCCGCGCCGCCGTCGCCGGCCGGGTCCGATGGGGCCGTCATGTTCGTTTCTTCGTCTCTGCTCGAGGATCCGTTCCAGGGCGATGGCACAGACTCGGCGGCCGGCGGGGAGAGGGACGCTTTCAGAGTCGATGCGAGGTCGGCTACGACTTCTTCGTATGGGACCAGACGCTTCTTCACGCTTTTTCAGGGTGTTTGTTTGTTGTTGCAGGTTGCAGGCGCCTGCATCGAGCATGCTGGCGCCATTGCCGCCATTGCAATTTTTTTGCGGTGGCGCGCGGATAGCGACGGACAGACTTGCGACCGAAAGGAGCAAACAAAAAGGCGCGGGACGGATGGAACGACCGACGTTTTGTTTTCGTAGGAACTCAAAACAACTTTTACTCTACCGTATTTTAAACAATATAATATTTTAACAATTAGGCATATTCTGGGAATCGTCCTCTTATTTTAACAATTCTCATATTTTCCGGAAGGTCTATTTAAGAATTGGCGGTTCTGTGCCCCGCCAGATGGAAGCTTTGGAGCCACAAGCATACGAATTCATTTTTTAACAATTATTTTTTAAAAATTAACATATTCTAGCCCAGGTCAATTTAAGCCTTAAATCTCATATTTAGCAACATTTCTAAATATTATATTGTTTAAAATACGGTATGGGCGACCCGGATGCTGACCCCAACGAGTATTGGCTGCTTCTCAAGACTCTGTATGGGCTTCGAAGGTTGCCAAGGCACTGGTACTAGAAGATCAAGGGGGTTCTCCATCGGCCCGGTCTCCGTCAGAACTCGCACGACCCATGTCTCTTCACCGGCTTCATTTCCGATCTCGACGATCCCGTCTTCACAGCCTATCACCTTAGGGCTTTGCGTCGATGACTTCGTCTACTTCTCTTCCAACGACGCAGTCGAGAAGAAGTTCGAGCGTCTTCTTGCCAAGCACCTGAAGGTTGACTTCATGAAGATGGTCGAGTGGTTCCTCGGTATTCACTTCCAGTGGCGTGTTTCCCCCTCGGTCGTCTCCACCCATTTGAGCCAGGCCGGCTTCGCGGCGAACACGGTGGAGTCCTTCAAGCAGCATCTTCGTTCCCCTACCCCTGACGCGACTCCTTACAGTTCGAGCCTCCCTATCGACGCCATTGAAGAGAGCAAGGAGGACGACGACTGACCAGCTCTCCTGAAGCGGCGCCAGCAGTATCACAGTCTGGTTGGGTGTCTGGGCTGGTTGGTCATGAACACTCGTCCCGACATTGCTCCTGTCCACTCCTTTCTCTCTTCATACAACCACAAACCTTCCGTCGGACACATGAAGGCCGCTCTCTACGCCCTTCACTATGTCCACTCCACCCACGACTACGGTATCTCCTTTACGTCGACCGACACCGCACCCATGCACACCTACGTCCACTACCCGTCTTCTTCCGACGTTGAGGCCTATGACGATGCTGTCCCTCCGGCTCCCGGATCCTCTCACAAGTGTACTACCTACAGCGACGCCTGCTGGGGCTCCCTGATCGGCAACATCGTTCGTGAGGGCATCATGCTCTCACTCTTCAAGTTTCGCTCGATGAGCGGTGGTATCATTGTTCGCTCCGACGGCCCAATTGCGTGGCTGTCCGAGCGCACCTCCCAGAGTTCGTGCGAGGCGGAGATTCGTGCGACTAGCGCTGCCGCCAAGGATACGCGATCCGTTCGCCATGTCATCGCCGGGCTCTGCAAGCACGGTTACCCGATCAAGGACGACCTGGAGGCTACTGTCCTGTACAACGACAATGAGGCCTGCGTCCAGNCCCCGCCCCCGCCCCGCCCCCCGCCCCCCGCCCCTCCCCCCCCCCCCGACACGCCCCCGGCCTCCCCGCTCCCCGCACCCGCAGGCACCCGCAGGCACCCGCCCCCTCCCCAGCCTTGAGGCCCTCGGCCTGGCGAGGAGGGCTACCGCGGACTCCGCATCCTCGCGCTCCCACCCCAACTCAATCATCGTTCCCGCCGTCGCGAGTTTGCCCGCCGTCTGGCGTCTGGCCCGCTTGCACCGACCCACCCCCGTTGCCGTTGCCACCCTTCCCCCAGCCACCCTTTGCCCCTTGCCTATCGCCCGCCCGGAGCAGAGTAGCAGCATCTAAGGAGCCCGATCTTTTATATCGCTAGGAATGGGTTTCCAAGATGAACGCCACCGAGGAATGCGTCGAGGACTACTGCGAACAAACATTCCACGACGACGTCGGCGCCAGCGCTGCCACCAATCCGTCATCTGAGTCAACTGGATTGTACGGCCAATCCAAGGTTCCGAGCATCAAACCCGATGCATTTGGTGTTAAGCTATCGGTTGACGCCGATCCCGAATGCTTTGGCGGAAGATGCACAGAGAAATGCGCCGAGGTCTGCAAACAAACTTTCCATGACCACGAGGACGACAGCGCCGGCGTTGCGACCACATCATCTTCACATTCACAAACTGGAAGAAGAGGGCGTGTTTCCATTTCAAATGCCGCTGCCTTGATTGTAATTTTCGCTGTTATTCTCACGATGTGTATTGTGGGATATCGACTATACTCGCCTTCGGAGCGTACAGGAGGTGACCCACTTGATATGGCTCCTGCAGATAAAGACCATATCCAACATGTTGGAGAAGATAATGGGGTTGAAGACTTTTCAGTAGCTAAAGAGCCTGAAGAGGGCAGTGTTGATCTGCCAGAAGAGCAACAAACTACTGATATCTTGGTAGAAGAAAAGGAACCTCAGGAGGTGACCAGTGTTGTTGCGGAACATGAGGGAGAAGACAGCACTGCCGTGGATAACGCAAAGGGAGAAGTGAACGAGCAACAAACTATTGACGTGATGTTGGCAGAGGCAGAGGAAGAGCACGAGAAAGACGATAATGGGAACACCTTCACTGGCAAATTCACCGTCATAGAACAGGTCAGCCATGACCCGTCATCGTTCACGTGAGAGGTTCCAATATTTGATTGCCAATGCCAGCCACTACACACCTTTATCTAATCTCACATATCAAAACCTGTTCTGTCTTCAGTCAAGGCCTTACTTACGGAGAAGGGAAATTGTATGAGACAACTGGACATTACGGCAAATCCAAGGTTATGCGCATCAATCCTGAAACATTCGACATTGAGCTATCGGTTGACGTAGATGCCGGCTATTTTGGTGAAGGATGCACCTTTTATGATGATTCTACGGGCCGAGGGAGGCTGGTAGAAATCACTTGGAGGGAACAGACTGGCTTCATCTATGACCCTGTAACATTGGAGCTACTTCGAACATTCACTTATACCACAACTCCTGGATATGGCTACCGCGCACATCAAGGATGGGGCATTACCTACGATTCAGTAAGGGAGGAGTTCATCGTGAGCGATGGGACTAAACATCTCTATGTTTGGGACCGTGACACCTTGGCGCAGAAGCGTAAGGTTGCAGTGACTCGATTAAATGGGCAAAGTGCATCTAGACTCAATGAATTGGAATATATGGACGGGCTTGTCTGCTGCAACATTTGGCATGAAAATGACATAATATGTGTGGACCCTTTAAGCGGTAAAAGTGTCAGGGAGTATGGTAAGTTTGAGTGAAAGGCTTTTCAACTGTCTTTCTATCACGCACATCTTAAGAATATTTGTTGATATTGTACTTCTGGAAAGACATGTCATCGTTGCGACCGGAAAATTCGTATTGGAGTAGTGAAAACGTGCTTAATGGGATTGCCCTCGGGAAAGATCATGTGCTGTTGACAGGCAAACGTTGGGACAGAATGTATAAGGTTCAATTTCTTGATTGGCCAACTTTATTTGGACAGGGGTGATAGCGCGCTCACAAGTGGAGAGCATTATTTTTCTTTAAAGTTCACTCCCTGACACCAAAACACGGATTGTGTCTTAATGTGCTCGGGGGATCCTATCAAAGTCTGAGTGCACGACCGTAATCACCCAATATTGTGCTACAGAAGAAGACAAACTTCTGTTTTATGGGCATACATATTTCGGATTTCATTGGAGCAACATTTTTTTCGCTGCTGGCGTCTGAGTCGATCTTGCCAATCTTACTATGGGTGGGACATCAAAGAAATCGACGACCTGTGACCTCGCAATCTTGCCATCATCAATGTCAGAGACCAGGTGGAGTACTCTGTCCTCTCTGCCTTTCCTGATTCGAACCTGGAAATCGACGCGATCCGAGCCTATCTGTCTGAAGTGTGTGAGATTAAACCTAAATCCCTTCCTGAAAAAGTCTGCATGACAATCCTTCATCGAATGGCGGTCTAGCACGAAGCCATCCTGATACACGAAGATAAAATCATCGTGGTAGAGGGCATCATAGAAGTGCTCCACCTTGGAGAAGTCATTATGAATGCCATTCCAGGCAGCGACATATTTTAGGAGGGCTATTTCACAAGACTTCATTCTGTTTCTTAGTGTGTCCGAGTATTGTGAAGTGGCGCGTGTTTGCTATTCTCAGGAGTAGTAGCTGTCCAATTATTGTGAGATCATACAATCAAGCAGGTTTACACCAAGCGAGCCTGCAGGCGATGTGGCCCGGCGCGGTGGCGCCAAACAGTCGCGCATTTAAGTAGTCAGTCAGTCAGTCAGTCAGTCAATCAGTCAGTCAGTCAGTCAGTCAGTCAGTCAGTCAGTCAGTCAGTCAGTCAGTCA
>JALLPA010000021.1:0-28399 GCA_036939895.1 Thalassiosira exigua
AGGAACGAATTCTGATATCGAGCAAAAAAATTACCGATGTTAAATTCGGCAATTTGCTCGAAAAATGACTGTTATCAGTAATTTCTAGATTTCAGAGGCATGTAGTATTGGAAAACAAGGGTTGTCCACTGCTATCAAGGTATTTCAACAAATTAGCTGGTGACAAGCTTGTTGAGCTTCTTTGACTGTCTGTCAGTCTTTATGGTATTGTTCTATCTGAAAGCCCGATCAAAATACAGAATACCTCATATTGCAGCCAGAGGTATAAGCCAAAAGGCCATTATCTGTGTGGGCGCGTCAGCAAAACGTTTCTGCATTACACTCCAAATCTACGGTATGCATGATCAACCATGTATTATCGGAAAGCAAGGGTTGTCTGCTGCTTCTGAGGTATTTCAACATATCACCTGGTTGCCTGTATTGATCCTTTTCAGCTTCATAGGCTGTCTGTCAGTTTTCATAGCATTGTTCTATCTACAGGCACGATCAAAATACAAAATACCTCATATTACAGCCAGAGGTGTAAGTCAAACACGCCATTGTCTGTGTGGTACATGACATGTATTGAAGCAACTAGAGATACTGTCTGCATCTGAGCGATTCAAACATTCCTTGAATACCGTGGGCAAGTTTGATGAGCTTCCATGGCATACTATCAGCCTTCAATGCACCAATCAATACCTGAACAGCCCCGCCCAACCAGCTCATTTTTCAGCCAGATCCATCCAAGTGGGCTCTTTTCTGTATTTTCCATGGCAAACTCTCATTGTTACATGATGTGATCATTGCTTCTGAGGTGTGTCCAACAACATGAACGTATATCAGTGGCAAGTTTGGTGAGTTTGTCTTCGTGTCTACTAAATTTCCATTGAATCACTTGGTGATATAATACAAGCACTATGGACCAAGCTCATTTTTCAGTCAGGATCAGGAGAGCCAGCCAAGTGAGCCCCTCTATTCATGATAAACCATGCATCATCAGAAAACATGGGATGTCGGCTGCTTCTGAAGTATTTCAACACATTAGCTGGTTGCCTGCAATAAGCTTGTTCAGCTTCATGGGCTGTCTGTCAGTCTTCATGGCATTAATCTATCTGAAATCCCAATCAAACTACAAAATACCTCATATTACAGAGCCAGAGGTGTAAGCCAAACACGCCATTATCTGTGTGGTAAATGACATGTATTGTAACAATTAGAGATACTATCTGCATCTTAGCAATTCAAAACATTCATTGATATCAGGGGCAAGTTTCATGAGCTTCCATGGCATACTATCAGCCTTCAATGCATCAATTGAGCCATGAACAGCCACATCCAACCAGCTCATTTTTCAGCGAGATCCATCCAAATTAACCCTTTTCTGTATTTTATGGCAAACTCTCATGATTACAAGATGAGATGAGTTTTCAACCTACGTCAAGAATTTATGATCACTTTAATCAATTTCTACGTAGCTCGCATGTAAGTTTAGAAATAAATTACATCCCACGTAAAAATTCGATATTCAATTACCAAAAATACTCATTGTGTCTGACGCACAAGATTTTGTCAAGCGAGGGAAGTCCTTTGCCCACTACAGACGGGCGCGCGGCACGTGCAGACACATGACCACAATTGTTTTAGCTACCTTCTCTTTCTCTTTTTCTTTCTATCTCTCTCTATCTCTCTCTCTCTCTCTCTCTCTCTCTCTCTCTCTCTCTCTCTCTCTCTCTCTCTCACACACACTTTCTTTCTCTCTCTCTCTCTCTCTCTCTTCCTTTCTCCGCTACAATACGTTGAGTAAACATCTGCGACCAGATTTCACGCTGAAGCGAAATGGGTTGCAATTCCCCTTACTGTAGCGCCGCTGAAATGGTGGCGGCTGCCATAGTAGGCGGATGGTAGCGTTCAGATCTAAGTGGAGATTGATAACATCTACCTACTTTGGCGGTGGCTGACGGTGCGTGTGTGAACTCGAGGGGGGACTGACAATAGGTCGATTTTTTGGTCATGGTGGATGCTTTTTTTATTTCTACGTGAAATATATTGATTCCTACGTAAACGAGTTTTTTTTGCAGTGAATGAGTCCGGTATGTATGTGCTGGACTTAAGTTCAAAAGGCATCATTTGATTATTGTTTCTGAGGTGTTCCAAAACCATGAATTGGTGTCAGCAGTTCATGTCTACTAGGCTTTATTACATTACATTGTGATGTCACAGCATTATAGACTGAGCTCATTTCTCCGTCAGGATCAGGAGAACCAGCCAAGTGAGCGCATTACTGTATGGTCAATCATGTTCTACACCTTAAAGCTTGATTAAACATGTGGTTTCTCAGCTAAAGAAAGTCAGCTAAATTGACCATTCCTTGTGTGGTAAATGTCATGTTTCATGTTAGTGATCCAAAACATTTCCATAACATGTGGGGAAAGTTTGTATTGTCCTTCTACTTTTTTCACCTCTCTTATTTTTCGATATTGTTATATGCTCTATTTATCTTATTGATACGAGATCGAGTCTTTTGAATTTACTTTTTGGCGTAATTTCAATCAGAAACTTCTGAGGGGGATGTTCTACCCATTGATGATATTAGAAAACAGCAAAGAAGTTGATAGTTTCTTCTAGTGTAGGTTTGTCGAATTCATTTGTTAGTATGCCATTGTTTAGTAAACCGTGAATGTGCTCCGACCCAGGAAAATCCTTCAACGGATGTTTGCAGCTGCTCTGGTTGATGACACTTTTGCAGTAAGTTAATATTATGTACTGCACTGAGCACCACGTATGATAGGATAAGATTTTGCAAACCAGAGTCATTTTTAGAGTTGACACAGTTCCACGCATTTGTTGTGCTTGAACAGCATTTTACGAAAGCAATGTTTTGGTCATATGCAGCAACAACTGTGCTTGTTAAATTTTCCCTCACCAGCGAAGCATGATCCTTCAGTGGCATATTCAGTTCAGCAACGCTATGGGAAGGGACCCAATGCGCCTTCAAAACCCAAAAAGAAAATCTACTAAGAGATCAGGTGACTGAACTGATCATCCACCTGAAGCACGAATCACAGGAACAGCTTTTGGGGTTCGTGTTTTCGTAGGTTGAAAATTTCATTCGGAAATCAAAATTGCAAATTCTTCTTGCGACACTCAATGCAATTGACTTCATTTTTAACGACTCCAATAGGAATTACTGTCCCAGGAGCATGCAATCGTGCAAGCAAAACAAAAACCTTCTTCATTTTTTAATTTAAAAATTCCAAAGTCAAACTGCGCTAACGGACAACCGACTAACGCAACCGACAACCAACAACCAACAACCAGGAAGCAAAACTCAAAGCAACAAAACAAAGAACTGAGTCTCACAAAGAACAACCCACACAGAACGACGACACCCACCTCCAAACCCATAGCCATATCCCACCAAACCACGTACTGCACGTGTCATTGCCAGCATCCTCAACATCCGTCAACGTCTGTCACCGTCGTTGCGTCATCTGTCGCCCGTCGTCCGCCGCCCGCCACCCGTCGACCGTCGCCCGTCGCCCGTCGTCCTTCTGCTTCCTCTGGACATCGTCTCCTTCTTTTGTGCATTTGCCATCCCTTCAACCTCCTTGTTGTTGTCAATGTCTTTCATTGGTTTTGATCCTGTGTGGATCGCCCACATACCAGACTCAAACAAGAATTATTTTTGGCGCTTATCGTCCGATTACGCTCACAAAATCACTAACAAAATGAAGCCATGTTTCTCCTCTCCACTGCAGGACTTTGCCCCACTGCAGCTCTACCGCATCAATGTCTACAACTTCTACCACAACATGTCCCTCTTCCTTGATTCATACTGCAGAGGGACATGTTGTTGCGGAAGTCATAGCCGTTAATGCAGCGACGGACAAATGGGGCAAAGTAGAGTGATTGGGAGGGTGGTTTCATAGGATAGTTGATTCAAAACTCGTATGTAGATGTTCTCTCTCTCCCGCCTGTCACCCGCCGCACAACACACAAATAACGCAACGAGTGAGGATGGCAGCACGCGGTGCACGAGCGCAAAAAACAAATTCTACTGCAATTGCCGACGGTTGTGCCAATGACACGATCGTTTTTATTTGTTTCTACGTTTGACCAGTACATTTCTACAGAGCTGTAGAGCCCTACGTGGTAGGAATTCAAAAACTTTTGTACGAAAGTGATCCACACAGGATCAAACCAATCCTTTGTCTTCCTTGCAATCGCCGGTTGCCATCTTCCTCCTCGCATTTGTTGCCTTCACCTTTGCCCTTTGTCGACAACGTCGTCTCCTCCACCCGTTGTCCTTTGTCCCAGTTGCCTCGTTGCCGTCTTCACCATGGATATGTCGTCATCTTCTTTCTTTGCCCTTGCCGTCAGCTTCACCCTTCTTTGCAACTTTTGACTTTGCTCTTCACTATTGCCTTCTCCCTTCAACTTGGCCTTGCGTTAGTATTTTTTGCCCCCCTCTTCCCTCAGCTGCGGCCGGCGATGTGGATCCAAAGAATCCAGTGGAACAAACGACGGTAAGAACTTCCTCATCAACGTTGTCTCGCAAATTGGGGCCGTTTCTTTTTCTCATGATGACCTCCCTCCTGGCCATCCCCAAACGATGCCTTCTCTCACCTTCACATTCTCTTTCGCGGAAATCGATCACAGGGAGAAGAAAAATCTTGGGAGTATAAGAATCTGGGGCGGAGTTGAACGCTCCTATATTTTTGTTAGGCATCAATGCAGGGGAAAGGGGTGAGCCAAGAGAGTCAGAGGGAAGAACAAGGGAGCCAGGGGTGCCAGCAACCTGAAAAATCTGGACTTTATCAAATCCGCGAGGGCTAAGGGAATAGGACACAGTCGAGAAGGCTTAGTGAAACAAAAATTAAAAAGGGGGGGGGGCATCTAAAAGTAATGGGGGATGAAAATGATTGTTGGAGACGACCGCTGTCCCCGGCGTCACCCGCCAAGCACTCCCACCAGAACTATGACAGTTGGCGGTAAGCGTTTTGACCGAGCTTGTCTTGATCGCATCGATCAGTAGTGCTGACGGAGGGGGGGGCAGTTCCAAACCAGGTTAGCCCCTCCCCTTTGCCACTTGGCTTAGTCACCAATGTCCAATTGGACACCTGGACCCCCACACGGTGGCGTGAGGTTCGCATGCTTGTCGCCCTTGTGAGGTTCTCCTCCCCTCCATTCTAATGATTTTTATTTTTTTGTTGCCTCTGCGGGAAAGGTTCATTCTGTTGTGTTGTACACAGACTAAAGGAAATGATGAGTCGCCAATTATCAGTACACAGTATTTGTTTTTAAACGTTGTGCTTGAAACGCTCAATTTCGATCTATGAATGCGCTGCCTCTTCAGGACATGTACCAGTAAAACATATCATTCATATCCATGCATCCCAGCCAAGATGTTGTGGTATGGTATTGCTTGACACCCCTGTGATGTCATAAGTAGTAAATGACTAGGTAGTCTTGCCTTGGTCTTACAAATCAATTGCAATTTTGCTTGCGTTTGGTGTTCATCCTAGTCATTTATGATTCAATCAGTACATCATCAATTCGATCAACGTCTCTTTTCATTATGTACTAACACTGATGATGCCAACTTTTGCCTCAGTCCACGCGAAAGGCGCACCGTGCTTGAATTTGGGTATGTCTGTTGGTCATTGTTTGGTTGTCTTTTTTTGCTCTCTTAGTCTTGGTATCGAGAGCCTAACATAATACCAACTAATGAAGATTCAATGTGGTACTAATATAACTACAAGCAACGTGATCAACTCATAATATGCTTAATTCATAACATGAAATCCTCATTGCATATAGATTAATTTTGCTGGAAAAGGCTTTAGTGAGCAAGATTTCGTTTTTGGTATTGTAAGTAAGTGATTCAACTAGGAAGGCTTCCAGATGTATCAGTATATAAGTCTGTTACACCAAAAAGCGGTGCCCAACTGATCGATGCCAGCGTTTTTTTGTTTTTGGCGATTAACAGAAATTTCTCAACAGACTTAACCCAACAGATCCAACGCACCTGCAAATTTCTCCGAGTCCATTACACCCCTAAATTTGCCTAAAATAGAGGGCGTCTGTAAGTCTATATTAGTCCATATGGTAATCGCTTATTTTGGCAGATGTGGCGATAGCAAAAAAGGCTGGGCACCATTTTTTGGTGTAACAGACTCATATGGTTATTGATATCAAAATGACCCCGTCAACCTCTGTCCATTAACAGGATACTACTAAGATTTTTGGTGCAACCGATATTATGGGATCCCTGGTGGCCAATGGTATGATGCACATTACAATTTTATGACATGAACGACCACATGTGAAAATCATTCCAAGAAGAAACACACATATACACAACCGAATCAGAGAGGTGTATATTTCTAAAATAATTATCAGTACAAATAAGTTGTCATGATCGAATTTAGGATGCAGTATAAAAAGGACACTCACTAGTTTCAATGCACATGAACTTGTACAGATTTGAACTTGTAACGTCACAATGGCTCCATGTTAATTTAGGGGATCACATGATAACAACACCATATCCATATGCAAAAATCGATCTTTCGACCAAAATGGTAGGATTCAATAAAGCTTGCAACCAAAGGGCATATTAATGAATTTCACTCACAGTGTCCCTGATGAGCAACCAAGGTCAAACATACATAATTCATCACTCATAACGATGCAATTGCCCAAATCCCTTACATTATCGAGTCGAAAGCATGAAATATGAGTTCTGACAATGGTTTGCACGAACTATGTCCCATGTAATGACCTGAATATAATATAATGTCATTTTGTGCAAATCAAATGGAAATACTTACTAAAGTCACAAAGTGTACCTTTCCCAGTGAATGCCAAACATCAAAGTCGTTGCGGCGTGCACATTTTTGAGTGTTATGTGATAGGTGACCAACTACGCGGCTTCAGGTTGGATCTCCCTGCAAGGACTTATTATTAATACATGGGCGGGTTTGTGGTTGGGAGTCATGCATGTGTAGTGATCCCTGTGCTCCTGCTTCGTCAAATACACATCGTACCTTAAGGGTACCTAAGGGACTCTCACTTCCAAACCGTAGGCCACCACATACAAAAAGATAAGTTGCCATGATCAAATTGAGCTGTTACATTTGTGGAGGGTTGGTGGTGGTTGTATAGTAGGCTGCTATGTAAAAAGGACACACGCTGGTCTAATGAATTTTATAGATTTGAGCTTCGTGGCATTACGATATCTTACGATCGCTCCATGTAATTCACGGGATCACGTGCATCCCACCAGTATGCAATGCTTACGAGTTTGACTGAAATTGGAGAATTGCACGAAGCTTGCACCAAAGTGGCCTTCATTATTGCCATTAACAGTATTTCTAATCGACTGATGNTTGGTCACCGTAGACAGGCTACATAGGTTTTGATATGATATTCGCTCGTTTTTTTTATTTCGCGATAAACCGATGTAAAATATGGATTTCGAAAGCAAGGAGGCCTCCACGAGTCAAGCCCCATAGGTACAGCAGAGAGCTAAAAAAGGTGCATCCAGTAACGGTCGTGGGTAATAGTAGGAGTACTATTTTGTCGCCAAATATATTATTTAGCTCTCACTCATCTGTCAACATTCTGCCCAATAAATAATACTCCTAGGTACTTTGTACTATTCGCTTGTTAGACAATTTGGCGATTAAGGCTCTCCTCAAACCACTTCATCGCTATCGGCACACTTGACACTTGACGCCTCTTAGGGATTTACATATAGCAGGCGACAGGGCTTGCCGACGTCATTTCCATCGTTGACTTGGCGGCAATTTTGCTCCTTAATCGGCCATTTGGGAGGCATGTTTGGCCTAAATAGGTCCGTTTTGGAATGTACATGGGTCATTTTGGGCGTTTTCAGGCCCGCTTAATTTGGCGGGCAGGAACGCGGCTGAGTCATTTTATTGCCTACCACATACTCTTCCTCGAGATAGGTATCGTATCGTACGAACCATAATATGTAGATAGGAGGTCTCTCCTCTTTGACTGCGCCGCCGGCCGCCGGGGGACGGGGGGGGGGGGGGGGGGGGGGGACGCGAGCGCTCTTCTCGACGGCGAGGGGCGAGCCGCGAGCCGTCGCCGCCGTTGCATGGCGCCGTCAGCCGTCGGGCATGCTACTCCTTTGACCCCCGAGCGCGAGAAGCTGTCAAAGTTTGTCAAAGGCCCAACTTACCTTAGTGTGCTAAGAGAATGGTCGGCGAGATGGGCTTGGTTTTCAGCATCCTGTCAAATGGAATGCTGACGCCATAGCGACGACGATGCAGCGAAGACGACATGGCTTGCCTGAAGAGCGGCTACCTCCAAATCCCGAACGACGTGGACGGCTACCGAAAGATCATCTTCTACTACAAGGCTCTGTCGTCAGACTGCTACGAGAATCTGATGAAGGCGTTCTGGTATGTGACCAACAAGATCAGCGACTATGAAGACGTCCAGAAGCTCGGGGTGGTAAATGTGGTGTACAACCTCGGAGGCTTTCCCAAGAACGGGATGGACTACGAGAAGTCCAGGCGCTTGGCGGGTTTGTTCAAGCCATTCCCGTGAGACGCTCCGGATGTCGATTTGCGGCTCCTGGATGAAACTAAAACTCATCGCGGGCGCCTCTCAAAAAATTGTTACGGCGAACAGGTCCGATTCTGCTCGTTCTATCCTTGCATCGACACTCGCGCTTGGGCCGTGGTGGGTGAGTCGCGAAGGCCTCTGAGTGCAACGGCAGGGTTTGCTTTCGATGCTAGCTCTCACGAGGTCGAGTTTCCCTGGGTCGTTTTCCGGCCGATAGTCACACGTTCTCGGTCATCGTCAGCAGATACCTTCGGGTTCGGTTACGGGTACGTGCCGAGGCAAGGTCGAGGATCTGTTTTCTTTTCCCTTTGGATGAAATCGATAACGTTCATTTTTCAGGTAATAAAAGGCAATCACGAAGAGGGTGAGTCAAGTCGTAGCTCGACATGGCGGAGTTCTTCTACTGAGCCTTTTATCGCGCCCACCTTTATTTCCTCCTCGGTGCGCAGTCCTGTTGAAGCTCAAAGCGGTCGGGATTCCGTCGGATGCGTTGCCGGTCAACGACAATAAGAGCGAGCTGTTGGTGAACGACCACTTGGCGTGGATCGCAGACCGGCAAAAAGAGGAAGAGGACGAGAATGAGCCGCCGTCCAAACGGTCTCGCTCCGTGCGTTATTTCAATACGGGAGCTATATTTCGGGTTATCGGTTGATATGCCAGTCTTTTATGTGACAGGCAGTCAACGAAAATAGCGAGTTGTTAGTGGACAACCACTTGGCGTGGATTGCAGACCGGCAGAAAAATGAAGAGGACGAGAACGAGCCACCGTCTAAAAGGTCTGGCGCTGTGCGTGATTTCAATATGGGAGATACATTCCAGGTTATAAGTTGACTTGCTGGTCGTTGACGGGCAAAACCCTAGTTTCGGTCAGAGTTCCATCAGTGCAATGCCAGTCAACGATAAAAGTGAGTTGTGCTTGAATGACCACTTGGCATGGATTGCAGGGCGTAGAAAGAGGCCGGGAACGAGAACGAGCCACCATCCAAAAGGTCTCTTGCTTTACGCGATTTCGATACGTCTTTTATGACGGGTGGAACCCTAGCTTCAAGTGTTTGCACTTAGATTGGAACCCTGATCTTTTGCTGTTCATGGTAAAAGTTTAACATACATCACTAAAAGTCTACCTTCAGCTTGCTGTAGGTACTCTACAACGGCAGTCGAAGTCGCTCCCTTGCACTCTAGAGACTGAACTTGACGGGCTTGCACCCTTTTGATGCCAACCCGGAGAGAACACTGATCACCCGGCCTTCCACCTCGTTCGCGACTGCGTCCATTTTTTCCTCAAACGTATTCGGGGCCGAAGTCTCGTCCGAAAATTTGTCGCTGATTGCGCGATCCAGTTCCATGTCGATGCGCACGCTCTCCAACCCTATCTTTTGCAATTCCAGCTCCGCCCTCCTCGACTCCAACCTGGCGTTCAGGACGGCCCCGCGTGAAAGCGCTCGGAAGTAAGCCTCCTTGACGTCGTCGGGCGCGTCATCCGGTATCCGCTGCTCGCCCATCAGGTGCTGCTTGATGTGGTTCATCTGCTCCTTGTTCGCCGACTCCTTCGCCTCGAGGCGGATCAGCTTCTTGTTCACGTCGTCGATTTCGTGTTGGAGCGACGGAGTCCACACGAGCATCTGCTCCTGGTCCTCGGGGAAATTGTTCAGGACGAACTTGACGTCGTTGCTCCCGATGGAATCTTCGCTGATGGAAGCGGTGCCGTCGGTTGTGCCCCCTTCCTCGGATTTCCCGAAGCATGAAAAGATACCACACCCTAAAGCCGATGCTTTCTTCTTCATCCAGGATGAATCCTTGCGCAGTTGCGCGTCGAAGGAATGCAACTGCTTCATATCTGACTTCACTTTGTTCATCAGCTCTAAAGATTGATCCATGGATGCGTCCATGGTGCTGTGGATGGATATGCTGGACATGTTCTCACTGACTAGTGGCTCTTCGGGTGAACTCGTGGATTTTTCTGGGGTGCTGCAGATGAATGAACTGGACTCTTTGGCAACAGCATCGCTGCAACCACTAGCTTCCTCAGTGTGGATGCTAGTATCACTCGTTTTAGCGGTGTCATTTGATTGAGCGCTGACGGTACTTCCACCTGTAACGAGCCCAACGTTCGGCTTCTTTCTCAACTCTGCCGCACCCTTGGCAACCCTTCTAAAACTTTTAGTGGGGCGCATCGAAAGACCCGGCTTGGGCAGTTTCAATCCGAACTTCTTTTTATTTCCTGAGTTGTCAGCTGAACTTTTCTTATCAGGGGGATTCTCGTTGGTTCCGGAATCGTCCTCGGGCTTGGTTGAATCTGAAGAAGCGTTTGATTTTAATGCGCTGCTCTGCACCTGCACGTCATTGTCCACGGCCTTGATTTCTGCCGGGCCACGGCGTCGCGCCTCGACTTCCTGGAGTCGCCGCAGCTCTTCCTCTCTTGCCCCCGTGATTTTGCGGCGTCGCACCTCAGCTTCTCGGAGCTTTCTCAACTCTTCCTCTCTCGCATTCCTGATTTTACCAAATAGGACATGCCGTTTGAAGCCGCTTTCAGACGTCTCGATGGAGTTATCCCATTCTTCTTCTAGCTGCTCGTCAACGGCCGTTTCATCTGGCTCGGTGACGATTGAATCGGACGCAGCCTCTATTGCGGGAAATATTGTTCCTTCGACTTCGCCCGCAGCAACTGTCGCAGTCGAGTCGCTCGGTGTAGGTCTCGCGCCCGATTTCTCCTCGACCTCGGCTTGCGCCGCGTTTGGCGGATTCATTGCTTGCCCTGGCCTCGCTTTCAAAGGTCCTTGGAGTTGCGATCGAGTCTTACGGTTGCGGCTGAAAATGCCCGTGCTTTGCGTCTCAATGGCGTCCGAGTGGGCGGGAGCTACCTCACCGTCGCACCAACATTGAGCTTGCGGTACCAGTATGGACGAAGAATGCTAGGGCAGCAGAGCCGATTGATATCAGACCCGTTCTTCCTAAGTAGAGGCAAGTAGGGCAGCAGAGCCGATTGATATCATGCCTACTTATCTCTTCCAACTTCCAACGGACTTTCGGTTGCGAAGATTAGGCCCAACGTTGCGAAGCGTTGCACGCTGCGCCGGCGACCGCCGGCAGGGTGCCCTCCGACTCCATCCCGATCTCTGGAGTTCAACTCCCAACGGCGGAGCCACAGCGACAGCGGCGCGCCGCGGCCACGACGCACATCATCATCTTACTCTAGAGCTAGCTAGAGGTACCTATCGTACGCGAGGGGAGGACGGCAGGAGTGCCGGTTGGAAGCTGAATTCTAAACGCTTCTTCTTTTCCGTCGCCCATAGCCGTTTGAAATCGAGAAGTACTAATCCCGGGCACAAGATGCGTTGCACACTCGTTCAATTCATTAACGTAGGAATAGATATATCGTCTGTTTGAGAATCCGTTCTGCTCGACTAATTTCCTAAACATGTTTTTGTCGAAAGCAAACTTCTAACTTTCCGAGCCGTGGACCTTGTTCGAGTGCCATGGGGGGCGCTTCTCCCTCAGGAAACTTCTTGTAGAAGTGGGTTAGGGTAAGACATAAAGAATTTTTAGTGACCTGCTGCGTGTATGTTTGCCACGGATATGGACATGACCTTGTCCCCTGGGGCGAATGGCATCGGCGACGCCCGGGCATCGTCACGGCTGGTGTCCACCTGCCACAATGCATCAATGACATCATGATGAGAGCACTTCGTGGTGGTGGGGGGGGGGGGGGGGGGCGCCGAACTTTTGCACTATCAGCTCAATAGCAGTAGCAGGGCATTTTTAGCTAGAGCTTCATTGTTGTTGACAGTTACTGAATTATGTCCAAAAAATTGGATTGATTGCATGGGTTTGTAATTCTTACAAATACTTCTTATTAATCTACCATTGAAACTAATTACCTACCTGTGTCTTTGGGTGTTGCGAAAACACCACAATGTTTCTGACCCGAGTTATGGTTATATAGAAGCATGTGATGTTCAACTCCGCAGATCATAATGGTAGAAGGACTTCAATGATTGGGTCCGTTGTGAGTATACAATGATGAGACAATTTTCCTTAAACCATGGATACTAGGCAAGAGGACTTCAAAATCGGAAGGGCAATATATTGCTGTCCCGAAATAACACTCACATACCCGCAAACATAGTGATCGATCAAACAGAGAGGATAGATCAGAATCATTCAGCGACCAGGGGCCACTCAACAAGGAGGAGAGACATGCTTTGGATAAGAGCTTGGCAATTTGCAGTTGTAATCAATGATATCAACAAGAATATAAAAGCAAGGGCAAGGATGACCGGAAACCAGGTATGTGACATCCGGACCCAATCAGTGTGATTTCATTATTCCAGTTACTGTAGAGATTCAAAGAGAATGAGGTCGTGAAGACAAGCTTCTAGTCACAAGTGTGAAAGTCTTGGAGATGAATAGCAACAGAGCGGAGCAGTTGTGCCTGATTTTGGATGACATCAAAGCACTTCCAAGAGCAACTCAGTTGCCAAGAAAGGGCAGATGGTGTTGCTTTAGGAACATTTGGGCTGTCTTCATCTGAATCACATTCACCCTTTAGAGTCACCAATAAGAAGACTTCACCCGAAGTCAGAAACTCTCGAAAATGTAATTTTGAGAAAGTTGCTAAGTAAGCAAAATAGTAGTTCAATGTTATAATGCTGGATCTTTCATGGAGACTTCTTAGTTGATGGCATGCATTCATGCTGTCGAAAAATCTAAAAGGCTTCCTGGCCATCCGCTCGGTGTAAAATCCACAACTTGACTTGCTTTATTTCCATCCTGACTTAACAACAAAGATGAACCAGCAAAGACATCTACATGAGGTCCAAACAGAATATAATCACACATACTCCTATGTCCTAAAAAATGATTTTTTTTGCTTTGGTAACTATTATCAGTAAAAACGTAACATGTATAAATGATTGGAATCGTCTCATTGAGATACGATTCATGGTGGCGGTTGGGCCAATTCCAATTGTTACTAACCTCTGTGCTACGCACTTTGGCTAGGATGCTATGCGTAAGTGAATGCTGTTCTTGCTCACAATATTTACACCCATGACAAACAAACGCAATAACATATGCATGTTAGCCCGTTAACCTTATGAGATCTTTTCTACGCAACTCCCTGTTTGTGGAATTATCATTGCAGTTGTGATACAGTAATATAGACCTACAATAACGTAGACACTACAGTATTATAGACATCCTCTGAGCCATACACTGGTTTTGACGGGAATTAACATGTACGTAGGGCTCACGATATTTTTCAGTATTGTACGTATCATCTAAAAGACACTACAGTAAAATAGATGTCCCCGAGGCAAGACACTATATGTCTATATTACTGTAGCAGCAAGGCATATCCTTAACCTAACGTTTGGGGAGTGGACAGATGGCGAGGCTTCACGATTATGACACCACCACAACCCACATTCTAGCCTTTATCTTATGATATTGTTATAGTATCTAAACAGGATAAAATAAGGATACAGGTCTAAAACTCTTCAAGATACTGTTATTGATGAAGATGTCATTGGATCAGAAGTGACAAGGTATGAAATCATATAAATTATTGATTATTAGTTTCTTTGTAAAAATTAATAGTTCGCTGATTGAGAAAGTAGCAGCTAGGTTTGGAGAGAGCACACATGTTGATCATATTCAGGTATTAATGCTATTGGATGTAATTTTTAGACATATCTGTCCATTGTTGTCATATGTTTTTTTAGAGACAGGAAGTATAAGTTATCATTTGCGCCACTAGTATGTAAGAAGAATACTAGGGCAGCAGTGCCGGTTGACATCACTCTTGTCCTTCCACAGTCCTGGTGGTCGCAAATATTGGGCAAGCTTGGCAAAGCGTTGCGTGCTATGTCAGCAATCTGCCAAGTGCCCTCAAAATTTGTGCTCCGATCTCCAACATTAAGCATTTCCTTCACTACCACAAAAGAGGAAAGCTTAACCTCTTACCATTCCAACAATACCTAGCACTCCTATTTGTATAACTTCCTACTACTGCTACTCTATCTACAAGAGCCTGCGTAGTTCACAATGACATTCCCTTCTAACCTAACAAACCTTTGTCAGATCAATAAGATCCTTGTAAAAATACTTGAGGCCACTTGGAATCGAACTACCTTAGTACATTAAGGATGCGTTGAAAAACCTTATGCCATCGTTTTAGAAGACCAATCTCTTCAGGAAATCATTGATTTGAAAAGAAAATATTTAGTTGGACTGCAAAATGGAGCTCATGTCTGTGCGTCTACATGTAACCATGTGTGTGTGTAACAACTGCCAACTACCTCTAAGCCCAATCTCCAATAGATAGTCTCTGAGGCTTTTGGATACTTCCATTTACTGTGCAAACTTCAGACAGTCCGCCTATCAAAATAAGGCGAGTTTGCTCAGATTGTGAAGCCTCCTTCGCACCCTTTGCTACTAGTGAGTAGATAAGAGGCACCAAACTATGGTAAAACCCCACCATACCTGCTTGGAATGCTCGCTAAAGAAAGATCTCCTCAAGCTTACCCTTCCAGCTAATACCAGTCTTTTACCTAAGATACAGTTAGCACATAAGTACGCCAACATTGATCCCAAATAATGTACCAATGAGTTAGAATCATACCTCATATGTTTCAGTCCAAAGCGATAGCGATATATTTCTCTCCCACTTTAACTTATCTACAGTGGTCAAAGCTATCAAACTGATGATGTGTAACAACTACATGAGGCTTGGTAACCCCATTTTTGCGAACTGATTCATATTGCCATGGGTTTGTCCCCGGTCCCATTCCTTACTAACACCTCTTTCTTGCTGTGTATGAAATGCAAGAAATACTTGCCTTCTTTGAAGGATTCATTTGCTAATTCATTGATGATGGGTTTGCCATCTGGTTCAACAATCTGGATCCTACTATTGACGGCGACAATTTGTAACACATTCAACGCAATCATCATCAATGGAGGCTTGACTTGAGAATTCAGACAGCCATCAATTTACCTGCCTTCTTTGACTTATTGGGAAGGTCCGATGCAACAGGCGTGGCAGAAGATGCAGCTTGGGTGCCTCTGGAACACGTTGTGCCTCCCATCACTTTTATTTCCAATCCTCCAAAACTGGTTGTGCACTGACCTACTTCCACCACGCCCATAAATTAAAGATATAATTACACAGGCCGTTTCCAATTATTGTGGGCGTCATTGCTGCTTAATTATAGCTACCAATATGCATAGGTCTTGATGCAACGTTGCCATTTCCGCTCGCCGTGGAGGGGGGAGAAATCATCGTCCTCATCAAGATTTGGCTCTGCAGCATCCTTGGGTTGCCAATGAGTCGGCCAGCCATTTTAGGCGGCGGCTTTGGGTTGGAAGCGGCAGGACTAACAATATGGTAGTGATAACATCGGCAGCTGCCATGGTTGGGAGGGGGTTGTGGTGGCAGAGGGTGGTGGTTGGGTATTGAGAGGTCAGAGTCTTTATTCACGTACCTCTGAAAGCCAGTTTAGACTGATATCAGTCAATTTACTGTAAAACAATTTCGAAACCATGTACCACAATCAAAATTCCTATTCTTAGTGCTACATTCTAATATTCGATAGCAGGTCCCAAAACCCAGCTGCAGTCACTTTGCGATCGATATCAGTAAAAAAGTGCATTTTACAATCCGGCTAATTTGTGATCAGTCTTTCCAACCCATAAATATTCTAGATCCGACTGTAAAAATTCTAGATTTAACGTAAATTGAAGTTAATTTGATATAAAAAAACTAAGTGATTGAAATTATCTAAATTATTACACGCCAATATTTTATTGTGTGTCCATGACGTAAACTTGTTTCAATTGCGGTAAAATAAGTCCCATCTGTTGCAGCACAACCTAAGCATGCACCCGATGCATTTTGCCTTGTCCTCGTTCCGTTCACGGCACCCGACTGTCACCTTCCTCTCTCTCTAGGGCAGTGTGTGCTTACTTTGTATTGTGTCTGTGCCTTGCAACCTAATTACAAAACTCGTGGCATGACTCCGTGGAGAAGTGGAGAAGTAAATTCATCGGGTCCGGTCTAATGAAGGGCCCCTCTAGAGGGGGGGGGCTTTTTATGAGGGGGTCGATTCAAGAGCTGATTTCTTGAAACGCATCGATTCCGACTCCCCACCGCCACTTGATCAATTTATCCGCACAACAAGATGAAAATGAATAGGTAAGACCTATACAAATAAAAATTCAAAATCCGCTCACCATTGAACAGCGTTCGTACCTATCATGCCAGGATGTTAGGATGGTTTTTAATTTTGCCAGCATTGCATCCTAAATGCATTCTGAGTGATTTTTGTCAAGAATCGGGAAGTTTATTGTACCTGGCAGCTGAAGCAGGTGATGTGAAATAGTGTGGGGTGATTATTTTCATTTCCCATAAAAAAAATTAAAGAGGCTCGCAACTTACCTGGAATGACATATCACAATCCTCCTTCGTTTTTTCTGTCACATGAAGTACCATGACTCAGGAATAGAATGCCGAGTTACATCGGGGCATGGGGAGGCAAGGAAGCAAGTGGGCCAAGATGAGAATAATGATCTCCTGGCAAGTTGTTTACAGCATGTAGTCCACTCACCCCCGGCAGAGGTCATCGTCCACTCAACCAGGCCATTTTTTAATGCAGCTTCTCACATTCGTTCCCCGTCCTTCTCATCTGCTCGCTGCAGCTGCTAGAAAAAATTGAGACAAAAGTGAGCAGCTAATTTTCTAAAAAGGGCACCTCCTCTTGTCTCACCTGATGCTGTACTGCGATCCATCTGTGTAGAGGGCAGACGGGGAGCTGGAAGACTGTGATGGGGGGTGGCAAGGGTAGATATCAATGGTGATAGTAACACTGTGCCCGCCATGGCAGGCCTTGTTAGTGATGAATTGGTTTTTTGATGGCTGGTGGGCGGCAGGGTGGATAAGTGAAAATGATGTTTGATGTGATTGTTGCCGAGGGCTACCGTGCCGTCCAGATGGTGATGGATGTGCACGCATGTCAAACACGTGCTAACGGACGGACGGCGCACTGTTTTTCTATTGATATAACTACTTGTTCTCCGAACGAATGACATGCATGACAACGGCTGGTTGGCAACCGGTAACGTTCTAAACGACGATACTAACTCATACAAAAACATTATGTAAAAACTTGTTGTGGGGACCTTTCTGTTGACTTCTCAGCTTTACATTTACTATGAATTCCCACGTAAAAACATAATTAGTCCAGAATCAGAACGGCGAAAATTGATATGGCAGTACGTTGTTAATTTATAAGCATATAGGTACAACATAATGAATTTAATTGCTAAGCTTTCTGTTAACTTCCCTTATGACTAGCCATGTGCGCAGAACAATGTGTCGGAATGGAGTGGGCGAGAAGAAAAAATTGTTTTCTAAAAATGCAGTTTCGACATTGCCCTGAAAGAATTTGCTATGTAAAAATATGAATGTGATGTTGAGAACAGGTGACTGACAACCAGTTGTAAAAAAATGCACTAGTTCATATTGGCTGAACTCAGGTGCTGTAGTTGATGGTAATATTTATATTTTTACACAATATAATTTATTGTTTATACAATGGTAGAAAGTGACTGGGTCAGTCTAACTTGGTTTTCATAGGTAAATATCTGCCTAACAACTTGCGAGGTCTAGAAAAATACCGGCAAAAAAAGCACGCCATTGTGTGCTCAGATCTGACTTAGAAGGGGATAGTTCCATCGCATTTCAGTGTACAACTTTTAGAACAACAGGTCTCTCTTCCTACCATAGTGTTTGATGTCCCCACGCATAGTTGAGGAAATACCAGCAACAATTCTTCGAAAATTTATACCCATGATACGTTTTCTCTCTCCCGTCTTCCTCTTGTTGTACACAACACAAACAGCGTGATGATGTGCAACATGGGAACGCAATGCGTGAGAGGTGTAAAAATAAATTTCTCTAGATTGTTGTCAGTTGTGCCTATGGCATGGTTGATCATTTTGAGTTCTTACGCTAACATCTTGTGCACTTCTACATCACTGGATACCCCTAAGTAGGAATTGATTACTTCTGTATGAAAGTGATTACCGGCGTGCATCAACATATAATGAATATTCGGGGTGCCAACAGACTCCTCGTCAAACTATTGCAATCTTTCCTCAGAAGGGTGCACGTTGTTAAAGTTGCAAGGGATAAATTAATTATCAGTAGTAGCAGCAGTAGTATTTTTAGTCAAGACATTGATGCATACAGTGTCGATGCCCATTTTCCCGCCGTTTTACCGGGCTCAAACTTTTTAACTGTTAAAAGAATCAAATTCCTTTAAACTCTATTCTCCTCGCCCGTAGGCTTGGCAGAATATTACGAGGAGTCAAGCGTTTCTATGTCCTAGAGGGTGGTGTCCATTTTTTTGTTTTCCAATTTTGTTCCAGGGGTCGAACAAACCAGAACCGGAATCGGAATTAACAACCTAGACGAGGAGTAAAGCGTTTATATGGCCTAGAGGATGGTGTCCATTTTTTGAATTTTTAACCCTTTCTTTGGATCCCTCACCCCGGCAGTATTGCCAAAAGAATTCAAAATAGACTGCTGTGACATTACTCGGTTAATTGTAAATTTTGGAGGAATATTTTGCTTTTTTTGTTTGATTTTGACAAATGGATTTCAAGAGTTGTCTCCTGAACCACCATCTTCCACCACAGATCAAATTTCCCTGAAGGTGTACCATACAGTACTACATGGAATCCAGTATGAAACAACCCCCACCTCGCACACCCCCCCCCCCCCCCCCCCCCCCACCCCCCCCACCCCCCCCCCCCCCCCCCCCCCCCCCCCCCGCCCCCCGCCCCCCCCGCCCCCCGCCCCACTCCACTCATAATACGAAAATATCAACCTATTTCTACATACAGTGCCAGTAAGCAATTTTGACATATAGTGTGTTGTCTTCTAGGCGTCAAAGTTGCTGTAGTGTCAAAGTTACTGTATGCAGGTTACCGTAAGACATGCTAATTCCTAAGTACGACTAGTTCCCGCCAAACTTGGTGTGTTGTCAAGAGGATATCAAAGTTACTGTAATGTCAAAGTTCTGTAGGTCAAAGTTGCTGTAGTGTGACTGTACATTATTTGTGGTCGCAAAAGGTGTCCGACCCCATCACTAGATGTGACCGAAGTGCTTCAGAGGGCAAGTCATTTGTCAACAAGAACATTATGCGCTACTTTTGGACGGTTTTGGACCATCTTCAACTGAAGTCACATTTTGAGGCTTGCAGATGAACAATCTTTGAAAAGTTGGAAACTCTCAAAAGGGGAGGTTTGGGACAGTTGTCAAGCGATGAAGATAATTGTTTCAATGTTATGATACCGGAATGTTCCTCATCTGCTCATTTCACAATCCTCAACTTGACTGTTTCATTTACGTTTTGACTTCTTGACAGCAAAGCTGAGATTGTAACGTTTACAAAAACAATGTTTGACGTTGTTTCAAAGAATTTTGAACTATAATCGAACTAATTTCACCAGTATCATGCATATTATCACAGCTGAGTGCATCCATCCAAAGCCACAAGCGGTCCAGCTTTAGATTCTTCTTCATCAATGTTGGATCGTCACTTACAGCAATTGAAATAGCTTGAAACTTGTGCATAATAAGTTCTATTAGAGTTATATTTCAATGTCTGTGTGAAAATCATTCTCTTGTTGCGGCTCTATCTTCTCCCACATCATGTCAGAATGTATTCCCAACGTCAATTGAGAAATCATTGCTACCTGAGTGGGGCTTTGGCATGCTTTGAGATTGTACAAAAAGGGTGCAAGGGCCAGCCATCTTGTACCTCAGGGAATCACAACTTAAATTGACGAATTGGTCACCTCCCTCCCTCGTGTTTCTGTGGAACGGCCCCCATCTGTGGAACCACAGCAATAATAATGGACGCCGAGACGCACGGGCCGGTCAGAGGCGAGCGCGCGAGAGTATCGTAAAGAGTCAGTCAGTCATGAGAACCAGAGAAGCATTTCACCCTTTCTTTGGGACTGCTCTATCTCTCTCTCTAGAGGCGCAGGGTGTGATGACGTGTGATGAGCAATGGGCATGTTCCCACGTTTGCTTTGCTCTCTGACTGACTGACTCTAGGTGTTTCAACCCTGTTGAGTATTTGATAGGGTTTAGTACGTGTTACGCTCTAAATGACTCGGTTCCACAAAAACGCTAACTAAATTCGGTCCTCCCACCCTCCCCGTAAACTTGTGACCAATTCGTCGATTTAAGTTGTGATTCCCTTATGCTCAGGCCACACATGAGTGCTAAAATGAGAATGGTAACAAGTAGGAGTATGTGTGGACTTCTGCAAAAAAACTAAAACCCACGCATCGATTGGGCCATAGTGACGGGGGCGCTTGCGGCAAACAAAGAAATCCTCCGTTTGGGGACTTCGATTTCTTTCTGATTTTCCTCCGCGGCCTCTTGGCTTCCACCCTCGCTTGTATCGACGAGACCTCGGAATATGCCGTCTGGCCTCGCCACCAAGTCGGAATAGGTGCCAGTTTCGGCGACAGTGCCTTCTGCCAGGACAACAATTTGATCAGCCTCGACCGCCGTCGATGGATGGTGTGTAACGGAAACAATCGTCAGCCCTTCAGTATCTCGAAGACGCACAAGGGTTTCAATGATGGCTGCCTCCGATTGAGGGTCGAGGGCCGACGTGCACTCATCCAGTAGCAACACTGAGGGCTTTCTATACAGTGCCCGGGCCAGGCAAATTCTCTGGAAAATGGAAAGTGAATGTATGAATGTATTCATTTAGAAGGGTCATTTCGTGACAGCAATGAGGTCCATAGACTTCACATATCGTACCTGGAGTTGACCACCACTCAGGTTAATTGTTCCAGATAACCCCGATCCGATGATTGTGTCGTATCGGTTTGGCAGAAGCCGAATCACATCTGCAACTTCGGCCATTTCAGCCGCCTTCTCTACTGCTGAATCATCATCACCCATAGGTCCTCCTTTGCCATCATTGGCTCCAAATGTGATGTTATCACGGACTGTGCCCTGAAATATCATTGTTTTCTGAAAAACAATTCCAACCTGGCGCTTAAAGCTTTCGATAGACGCTTGTTTGATATCGCCTCCATCCCACTCAACACTGCCCGACAGCGGTAGGCGGAACCTCATGAGCATATCGAGTAGCGTGCTCTTGCCTGAGCATTAAAATGCGAACAAGTTCTAGTCATGCTTCTCATCTCAACGATACCAAAAAATGCTCGGAAAGACTTACCCGAGCCACTAGGGCCACACAACACAACGTATGTTCCTTTCTGTACATCTAAAAAGACTCCATCGAGTACATTCTTATTGTTGGAACAGGGGGAGATCCCTACCTACGTAGGAATCCCCTTCCAGACCTGTCCCGAATGGACCGTGTGCANCATAGTTTTATTCATCGTGGTTATGGCCCCAAGGAGCTCGGTGCGGCCGCGTAATCATACAATATGGGGCATGATTGCCTTGGACAAGCAATATTTTGTAGATCCAGATGACAATCAATTATGTAGAGTTACTGTAATGAAAATATTCATTAAACAAAACTAGATGGCAATGCAGCTACTCTGTAGTCAATGTGCATCATCACTCACATATGACAAAGAGTCTAATCTGATAGCCAATCCTCACTCCCACTGATTGGATTCCTTTTGGCTAAATTTGACCTCCCTAGTCTGAGAACCATAGTCCACCAGGACCACCTAACATGCCCCATCCATTCTGCGCAATAGCAAAGATTTCTAATCTGCTTCATGGATTGACAGGATGATAACTGGGACTAGCATATATTCTCCAATTAGGGTCCCGAACGAGGTGGAATGAGCCCTACTATATTTTAAGTGCAAGACATGTGTATGAAAGCCTTCTAGAGTATCTATGCCTCAATTGGGTTTGCCGGTAGCTGCCAGTACAATGTATGGATAAATAGCAATGTGGAAGAAGAAATGACCAAGAAGCTGGTTAGAAACACACTTGAATATAATTTTGGGGAGCTTGTATCGTAGATTCAATGACATCACCATGATGGACAGTTGAGAGGCTAGGAACTTCAACAAAATACCGAACACTATACAGCCATACACCCAAATTGTACAAGAGAATGAGAAAATTTAGAAATTAGATTGACACATGTCAAGCTATACTTTTTAGCCAGAGATAAAGAGATAGAGATCGACTGGAATCATTTTTGTGAAAGAAGATAACTAAGATTTTTGAGTGAAACTCCAATCAAAATGAAATAGGTAACTAATGCATCTTATGTTATTATCGAATTGCATTGACACCGGTAAATTCTAAATGATCCCCCTTTTCTACCCTCTCCCCCAATCCTGTACCTACCCCAATGACCAAAACCTAAGATCTAAAACCTGTATTTTGCCAGCGATCTACGTACAAACACCAGATATGTACGTAACTTTTGCCAGCTTAAAGCGTGAACTGAAATCGGTCAGACATCGCCAGCAAAACGTATGAAAATAACATAGGTACATCGCTGGCATTTTTTACGTCCACAACTGGCGTCACGCCATACTTGCCAACAATAGCAACACAACAGTTTCCGGTGGCTACTCTTTCATATTATTTCTAATTTATTTTTAATACTGCTGAAAATATTAGTTTCGTAATCAAAGGGAATTAATTTATTTCTAAGTGGCCTGCTGCCCCTCCTTCCTGTTCTCGGCAGGTCGTCCGCCCCACTTCCTTGCCCCCCCCCAGTCCCTTCGGCCGGCCGTCAGCCCGGCTTGCTTGTCCCCCTCCCAGTACCTTCGGCCGGTCGTCCGGTCGTTGCTCGCTTGTCCCCTCTCCCCGTATTCGTTCGCCCGCTGCTTGTTCCCTTCCCGTCCATAGCCGGTCACCGGCCACTTGCTTGACCCCCCCCCCTCTGCCTGTTTCGCTGTCATGGAGATGGGGACAATGGGCCGTGAGAGCAGTAGATGAGGCAGGGTGGGGGAAGGAAAAAAATCTCACCTGGTCAACCATCACTCGCTGGTTTGCCCGTCGCCCCGCTCGCTCTGTCCCCAACCGGCCACTTGCTTGACCCCCCTCCACTTGCTTCGCTGTCATGGAGTGGGGAGAATGGGTCATGAGAGCAGTAGATGGGGGCAGGGTGGGGGAAAGAAAACATCTCACCTGATCGTCGCTCGCTCACTCGCTTGCCTGTCGCCCGCTCGACCCGGCCCCGGCCAGCCGCTTGCTTAACCCCCCGTCCACCTGCTTCGCTGTCATGGAGGGGGGGGGGCGTGAGAGCAGTAGACGGTGGGGGGTGGGACCACAAACAAAAACTTACCTCATCATTCATCACTCGCTCGTCCCTCGCCCGCTTGATCCGTCCTTCCCCAATCCCCGGCCGGTGGTATGACGTTCATTGCCCAATCTTGCCCAATCGGCAATCGAAGGCGGCTGGGGGGGGACAAAGATCTTACCATGCTCGTCCGTTGCTCCATTGTCCCCACCCCCGTCCTCGGCCGGTCGTGTGACGTTCGCTCATCCGTCCCTTTGTCTCTCCCCTCCCTGTCACCATTCGGCCCGCAATCAGCACCGGTATCGAAGTCAGCGTCGGCCGGGTACGATCGTCGATCAATCAATCCGAGAGCTGAAATGGACGGAATGAAGGCCGCGCACTGGAGCATGGGGCTGACACGGCATGGCTGGGAGGAGGCCGACAGGGCAGGGCGGCGCGGACGACCGGACCGAGAGCGGCATGCCTCTCTTCACTCTTGTGCGTGCATGCGCCAACCACCTCGCTTGGCTGACGCTAGATATCTACATGCGACGGCCAAAGATGTGCCGGTAACAATGTGTTTCGTTTGTACTAAATCATCGTCTAGATACGATAAGTACCACACATCAGATTTAGTACGAAATTTAAAATCGATTCCCCACGATAAGAGAACTTAATGACACGGACCGAATCATTTAATATCTCACGTGGGATATCGTAATAGAGAATAAGATTCAAAGGGACTCGTATGTTTTTTTTCACGCCAACGATATTGTGAGTTCGCTTCTAATACAGATTCCTATGTGTACATTGACACCTGTAAAACTGAGGAGCCGTTAACTTGGTATGAAAAACCCAACGTTTTTCATACAGCATATTGAACCTACCGAAAGTTTATTGACACATATTAGATTTAAGTAGTAAAGATGATTATTTCGAATTATCAATAAAAAGGATAGTTTGGACAGAACGAATATGATTTTAAGGGAGACTCGGTACATTATTTTTCACTCATTTTACGTCAGCTGACGGCACACAAACGTCAGAATTGAGCGACGAGACAATTACGCCAGTTGAAGCACATACAAAAATAATATTCATTTGAATACAATCGTTTAAAAAACAAAGTGATGACGGCAGGTTCAGGTGAAACCGTGCCAGAGGTTCGAACATGCTCGCTAGAATACGGTACGTGGATACTTGTATGTGGTGTTACATTACTGGTACTGGCGAATGACAGGTTTCAGATGCCGGTGATGGGCACGGGGAACAGGAACATACATGACGTCGTACGAGGTATGAGCGCAAACACACAAATGTGGCAATGTGTTTGGGCCTCTTTTTTTTGTGAATCTATTGATGAAACATGTTGATGTCCCAAAAAAGAAATTCCATCCAGCCATTCACAAATTTGTTCACAAATTCACAAATTCACGCTCGTGCTGGGACACCCTAGCTAGTGCGGTGAGTTGCAGTGAGATCCCGTCGTCGAAAGCTTGATATTGGGTGTTGGGGGGGGGAGCCAGGCATCGCCGTGTCTGATATCACCTTGTACCATCGTGTTATTCTTTAAAATTGACCGAAGTGATTTTTCTCTTGCTTTAGTTCCAAATTACTTAGCGAAAGATGCATACCTCATGCTGAAGTTGAGGTATGTCTGGGTATTGAATCGACTCGCGGTCGATTCTGTGGTCAAAAAAACGACTCTAGATGCTTGCTGTGATGACCCAAAAGAAATTGACTCTTTCCGGGACCGTGACACGTGTCACTTATTTTACGTGTGCAAAGCTAGCGCTCGCTTGCGCGCACAGAAGACGAGCAACGGTGATATTATCATCAAAGAATCGACCCGCACAAGTTCGAATGAGCGGGCGTCAAAGCAGCGGCGTCGCCTCGAGACGGCGGCGCGGGCCGTAGCCGCCGCGGCGGCCCGGACGAGGACGGGGACCCCGCGCCTCGCCAGAACAACGGAACCAGGGGTGACTGTTGGGGTGCCGCCGAGGTTGCCCGACTTAAGACTGGGCAGCAACAGCATCAACGGCAGCGGCAGTTGCATTCGAGGTCGCGTACTATCTGCATGGTGGGAGAGTGGTCATCGTCCAGGCCAGCAGCAACAGGTCGCGGATCGAGCAGCGGCTCCATGGCCCCTCCCGGCTCCGTTTGCCCCGACCTTAAGTCAAGGCGACGCCGCAGTCGGACACGCCTTTGCCTTCCTCCTATTGCCCCTTGCGTGTCGACATCGTCTTTGGAGGAGTTCAAGGCAGAATCCTCCCCTCGGATGACAATTACTTTGACGATCGATCGATCGAACCTCGACCTCCTGGGATCCGTTGGCATCCTCTTCAGCTTCTCCTGTATCTCCAGCCCTTGTCTCCCGCCCTCTGACGTTGCGACAATCGTATGCACAGTGTCCAATCTCTTGTCCTAAGAGGATGAGGCTATTGAGAACTTCGTCCCCGAGTTCGACGCGGACAATCCTGACAACCTGGCGCGGTACACCTTCATCGTACAGAAGGCGTCGTACCTTCTCGGACGAGCGGCGTCGCGTCTCGACGAGTTCACGACTTCCACATTCCTCTCGACGGTCACGTACCACCGGACGAGAGTCGACCACGGATTACTCCTGGAGCGAAATCGCCGATCGAAGCGACGTCCGAAGTGTCCAGACGGGACGGCCAAGGCCAAGTCGGACCTGCTGTACACAGCGGTCGAGGGGGGAGGAAGAGGGGGAGCGGTACTGGAGAAGCAGCTCACGGGCGTGCTGCAGACGGGCATACCAGACATAGTGGCGGGATTGGTGCACAACTTCGCGCGCAAGGGGGCTTGGGGAGGTGTGCGAGACGGCGGTGAGAACGCGGAGGCACCAGAGAGAGGTGCTGGAGCCGACGGTGGACAGGGAGGAGAAAGAGGATAAGATGTTAACATTAGTGGTGAGATCAATCATTGGCTTCATTGTCGTGTTTCATAAGTACATAGATATCCTACGAGCAAACCATGAAAGGCGGCGGCCGCCGTTGCAGCACAGTGGCCTGTTTTAATTGTTACTCTAGAGAGTGCCGCTACCGCTGACGCAAACAACCAACAATTAAAGTTACTACGAATCATTCTCAAAATATTCAAAATTTGAAAATGATTTTTGAGACAATAAAATCACGGAGATGGAGTTCGCTCGCCCCGCCCGGCCCGTCCCTCCACCCCCGCCCTACGATACCCTGCCCCCCCCCACCGCCCAACGCGCTTTCCCTTGAAGCGCGCATTCCGGAGTTCGCAAACAACCAGACACGTCAATATACGTAAGAATCGTATGTTACAACATTGCGGGAAGCGGTAAGTTAGGAACAGCTTACGATCCTCAGTAGCTCTCTCCTTCGGACCTTCGCCCGTCGACAGACTCAGCGGATAGTTGGCGTCGTGATTCTCTTCGCCCTCCTCTTGCCCGGCCCTCAGCCCTCGGTTTCGGCCGGATGCCTCGCGTTCGTCCAACTCATCCGTCGCCGTGTTGTCCTCTGCGCCCCGGCCGGTCGAGTCGACCTCGCTCGCGGTCGCCGCCGTGGCTCTCTCCTCTTCGTCGATGTTCTCCTGCGCCGCTTGGTCCTTCTTCTCTTGCTGACTCTTCGCCTCGGCCTCGATTGCGGGCGCGCTTTGCGGGGAGGCCGCGGCTGAGCCGTCCCCCAGGGGAGACAGGGGCGACGCGAACAATTCGGGCACGTCGAGCTCCTCGAAAGGGCGCACCGACAGGGCCCTTTTGCCGTCTGTGCCCTCGGCTTCTCCTTCTCTCCGCAGTCATCGTCTTCGCCTATCTTCCGACCCTCCATTTCGACTTCTGATTCGATCGGTCTCGCCGCGGATGCCACCTCTGTTTCTGAACGCATCGATCCGTAGCAGCTCCGCGCCTCGGCCGACCTTTCGTCCAATCCGTGCTCCACCGCCGCCACCCAGCCGGCGAAGGAGCCGCGCCGCCGGAGGCTCGGGGAGGAGGGGCCACGAAGGAGGAGGACGCCATCGTCGCCCGCTGATATCGTCGGATCTTCTCCGCCATTGCCGTCGACTTGCCCCGCCGCGAGCTCTTGCCCTCTTCGTCATCGCGATCGCCCGCGCGGTCGCCCTCGTCCTGGTCGTCGTTTCGAGCTGTCCCGTCTCGCCATATCGTCCTCCCCCCATCCATGTCCTCTTCACAATCCGGTCACGGCGGGCGGGCGGAGGGATGGACGCGGGGCGCGACCGACGGCCGAGGGAGGCGGAGGACGAGCCGCCGTCGCCCGCCGCCGCACCCTCGTCGTCGCCTCGGATGGAAGGCCCCATTCTCCTCGGCCTCGGACCCCTCGGGCGGGTCCAACGACGAAGTTGGACGTTGGAGGAACCGCGCAAGCGTCGCCGCGAGCGAACGGCGAACGATGGCCGGAGCGGCGGCGGAGGGAGCGGCAGCACGGCGAACGGATGCGCAGCGACGAAGGCGAGAGCGACGACGAAGACGGCGCAGGAGATGCCTCTCTTGATGGAGACTCGAGCGAAGATGACGAAGCTTCTCTCGGCGAGGAGGAGAGCGAGTCTGAAGAGGAGG
>JALLPA010000022.1:1869-28177 GCA_036939895.1 Thalassiosira exigua
GTACGATCTGTGATGACTGTACCTAGCTACCTACATACCTAGGTATCGTACGGTTGAAACTCAATCGAGCGAACAAATATCCTTAAATTACGTACTTAATGCGGTGAGAGAAGATATTTTGTACTGATTCCTACGGCATAGGGCTAATGAGATCAAAAATTCCATCTAGAAAAAAACGTCTCTGCGCCCCTCCCTGCCTTTAATTTCGCTCATGACTAGTCGTCTCTGTCCCCACGACAACAAAGCAGGCCTCAAGACGGAGGCGGGTGAGTGTCGGATCGGGACGAGGGAGAACCGCACAACCAGCTGGAGATTGGGGGCAAAAGGAGGAGCAAGCGACAGACGTCCCGGCCAAGTACGAGGGGGAGGGACGCAAGGGGGGGGGGGGTGAGGAGTGAGCGAGGGGTGGCGGTGAGGGGACAATGGACGACCAGCCGGGAGCAGGAGAAAGGGGACGAGGGGTGGCGAGATGACAAGCTAGCGGACAACCAAGAAAGAGGAGGGGACTCTTATCGGAGACACGGAGAGGGGCAGCAGGGGCAGGGTGGGCAGATGTCATCTCTTGAAGGGCACAGGGCGGTGTGGGGGGGGGGGCAGAAGGCTTGGAAGAACATACTTCTGGGATTTCTTTCTTGTAAATTAAAAACGGTTATGATTCAAAATGATATTGTAACGGTTTATTTTAGCCGTAAAAATTGGCATGGGCAATGATTTTCGTTCGGGTTGACGTCTGGATCCGATGCTAGATCTCACACGTGGTGTTGTATTTTTCAAGTTTAGCGTATGGAAAAACAAAAAATAGCCTTCGTTAGCTATTAGGTCCTCTGGAGAAACATACAATCAATGTACCATGATTGGTGTCTGGAGATGGTTTCCTGATACTCTCTTGCAAAAACTTGCAACTTGCTCATCTGGCGCCAGTGCGGTGCATAATCTCACACTCATGGCACCGCTCACCCCCAGCCCAACGGACGTGTGGGTGCCGACGTAGCCCCGAGCGCTGGACAATACAACCCAGCAACCGTATTGGAGGTCCTGGGGAGGTTATCGATGCAATGGTATTCGATGGGGAGTCGCTGGTATGACGGAATGGGCGGCCATGGTGAGGGCCTCAATTAACTAGCAGCTCGCCCATGATTTTCATTTATGGCCTGCTCGCGGCAAAAGGCCTAGAATTCAGCTTGTCAAAAAATTAACATGGGCAAAAGGCTTTGGTTGGGCGGAGGCACTGACGCCTGTGACTACAATCATGCCTCTTAAGAGTCACGGGACATTTCTGTGACTCCGCGTCACAGGCGTGACCCCACAGACACAGGGGAACGAACACGACACGCACGCACTCGCGTCGGTCGCGGCGTGTCGCGTGCGCGCGGCGTTGTTCGTTGCGCACGTCACTCTCTTTCACCCTCATTTTCCATTTTGACTCTTTTCGTCCGACGCCGACCGAGAGACCGAGGCCCACGCTCACGCCGAGGACGACGAACACCGCAATGAACATCGCCAAGTCCGCGCTCGGCCTCGCCCTGGCGTCCGCCTCGGCGCGGGCCTTCTCCCCCGCCGCGTCGCGCGCGGCGTCTCGGCTCGCGCGAGCCGCCGCCGCCCCGGGCGCCTCGTTCGTCGGCGGCGGGAGGAGCGCCGGCAGCATGTCGTCCTCTGCCACGGCCCTTCGGGCGAACGTCCTCAAGTTGACCGAGCCGGCGAAGGACCTGCTCCCCGGCGTGGACGTCTTCATCTTCGACTGCGACGGAGTCATTTGGAGGGTGAGATGGACGCGCCGTTCCGCGCGCCCAAACTTTGTGCATGTTCATGTTGTTGTTCGGAACGTTCACGTGACATGTCATTTCGCCGAAAACAGGGCGACTCCGTGATCGAGGGCATCCCCGAGACGCTCGAGAAGCTCCGCGCCCTCGGAAAGAAGATGTACTTCGTCACGAACAACTCCACCAAATCCCGGGCGGGGTACAAGAAGAAGTTCGACAGCCTGGGTTTGAACGTGCCCGCGGAGGAGATTTTCTCCTCGTCGTTCGCGGCGGCCGCGTACCTCGAGCAGACGAAGTTCAAGGAGAGCGGGAAGAAGGTGTACGTCGTGGGGGAGGTGGGCATCCAGGAGGAGCTGGACCTCATCGGCGTGCCGCACTTCGGGGGTCCGCAGGACGGAGGCAAAATCCCCGACATGGGACCGGGATGCCTGGTCGAGCACGACGAGGACGTCGGCGCCGTCGTCGTGGGCTTCGATCGGAACATCAACTATTACAAAATCCAATACGCGCAGCTTTGCATCAACGAGAATCCGGGGTGCGAGTTCATCGCCACGAACACGGACGCGGTGACGCACCTGACGGACGCGCAGGAGTGGGCCGGGAACGGGAGCATGGTCGGGGCCATCCGAGGGTGCACGGGACGGGAGCCAACGGTCGTGGGGAAGCCGAGTCCGCTGATGATCGACTATTTGTGCGACAAGCTCGGCTTGGATAGGGGACGCATATGCATGGTGGGGGACCGGCTGGACACCGACATATTGTTCGGAACGGACAACGGGTTGAAGAGCTTGCTGGTCTTGAGCGGGGTGACCACGGAGGAGAAGCTGATGAGCCAGGAGAATACGATCACACCAGACTTTTATGCCGACAGTATCGTTGACTTTTTCGCTGACGAGAAATCCAAGGTCGAGGCGGCTGCATAAAGCCATGGTGTGATATCCATGTCAGTGTCAT
Organism: Thalassiosira exigua; assembly: GCA_036939895.1. Taxonomy (NCBI): domain Eukaryota; phylum Bacillariophyta; class Thalassiosirophyceae; order Thalassiosirales; family Thalassiosiraceae; genus Thalassiosira; species Thalassiosira exigua. The sequence goes on from JALLPA010000022.1 coordinate 4,584, forward strand.
TGGGCTTTTGTAAATAAAGAGATTTGCCCAATAACACTTTCTATGTGTGCTTTTCCGAAGCCATCCTACTTGGATGAAAACGCTTGGTTAAGGCATGAGGCTTCACCTTCACTTACAACTTGGTTTTGCCCTTCAGCAACAGCTGGTTTACCCTCATTCATTGTTGGATGTCCTGGCAAGAAATCGTCACATTACCAAAAACATCTATAACAGATAGCTACCAAGCCATGCACTCACATCGCCTATTTCCTCAAAATGAGCCTCTCAATATCCACTTCATCGTCATCTTCTTCTTCGCACGAGTCCTCCTCTTCCATACGTTCCGCCAATTCATTATTGCCGCAAAGATTAAGCTTTTCATCATAAAAGATCCCCATCTCACCGCCACCGCCAGATCCAGGAGTGGAAAGAATCTTACTCTCATCTGGTAAAGCACCTAAACCGCGAGTGTCATGGCCTCTCCTTTGGACTGTCATCTCTGGATTTAGTAGATACCGTTGTGAGACACACATTGTTCAGCACAAAAAAGCAACCCTAAGACATACCGGGTAAATCGTGCAGACGACTGTCGTTGTGCAATTCGATTTTGGCCTCCTTTCCATTATTATTTGGTACATCATTGGGATCAGGCAAATATGAAAAATCTGGTGAAAGATTCTCCTCCTTCTCAAGGGCAATCTTTGCATCCGCGTAAGTTAATCCTACGGTCTGGCCAAAAGGTCCTTTTGCAACGAAAAATGCACCATTAGAAATCCCATTTCGCATCACCAAGCCCCGCATCATTGGATGAGTCATACGTGAAAATTGTTGTCTCAGGGCATCGTTGACAGCCCTGCGACTTATAACCCCGCCCTGATCCCAGAGCAAGTTTGTCACAAAAGACTCTGCGTCTGAGGTATCGAACCCAACCGGAAAAGGAACATCAGCAAACCTTTTGTACTCAGGTAGCACGAGTACTTTGTTCTTCTTATTGTCGCAGTGTTTCGTTTCAAAGATGACTTCAGCTTTGATAGAATGGTCTATCCACAGGTCTGCCTGGACTTTGGATGAACAATGGGAAGGGAACTTCTCAAGAAGAACCTTCCGGACAATGTTTCGTGGGGCCAAGATGTCATCATTGTCTGTCATCATTTTGATCAGAGCAACAACCCTTTTTCGTGAATTATCTTGCTCCTCTGGGGTCCACCAACTGAGAAAGCATTCATTGCACAGAACTTGCTCGTCACATCCGAAAAAGATCTCACGGTTCGGTGTGAGTAAATTACACCCGGAACATCTGGCAACCACAGCTGTCTTCGACAAGGTGACAAACCCGGGGGGCGGGCTCAAATAATGACATACTATCCATTCACTCGAGTCGTCACTGGGTCTTTTTACTTGGATCTTGGAAGAGGTAGCTATGTAATCTCGTAGACTCTTCGAGCACTGTATGTCAGCTTCGTATGTCTGCTTGTAGGAAGCTTTCAGATTTGACAAAGGGATTTCACCATGTTCAGCAATCAACGCAATGATGTTATTTTCTTCGGTTGCAGTGATAGATTCCTTCACTAAAAAGAACTCATTGCTGGGTGCTTGCCTTGCCGCCAACAAATCATCACGAGTTATCAGATTTCCTCTTGATTGCAGCTCAGATTCAATCGTGCGATTAGCGTCTTCTAATGTTCGAAACATCAGAATCAAATGATTGCCAGCCTGCTGAATGAATCCTGGCGCCCCTGCACCTTTTGGCATGTGCCACTTCTCAATAAATACCATGCAGGGAAGCGTCTTGCTTACTTCGAAAACCTTTTGTGGTATCTCGGTAATGCTCACGGGTACCTTCGTGCTGAATTGCGCAGTGCTTGGCACGCTTGAAAGGTGAAGCGACTTAAATGCACCATCACCAGTCTCAAAGACCAATCCCATTTCAATTGCTTGTGCTAGAAACGCTTTCACGACATCTCTATCGGCAAACCTCTTTGGTAGCCTTTCTTTCAGCTTTTGTCCCACGTAAGATTTGCGCGTACCAGGTAAGCCATCGCCAACACCTGAACCTTCTTTGATTATCGAATAAAGAAGATCTTTATCTGATTGGGTAAGAGCTGTTGGAACTGACGGTTGCAACGAAGGTGGCTGAGGCAGGAGCAAGCTCCTGGGTATGCATGCGGAATCTGGAGTGAACGAGCCCTCTGGGGTCGATACCACATCACTCTGGTGTTGTGCAACAAGCTGGGATAAGGACATCTGCAACACATCAGTCTCCCAGCGCAACTTCACACTGCAATTGACATGGAGCATGGTAGAGTTGTTCCCAGCAGATATGACGATTGTCGTCCACTGAGGTTTTTGCAACTTCGACAGCAGATAAGCGTAGTCCACATCGCCAGTGACGAAACAGAGTGCTGCACCATCTGGGTGCATGTAAGCGAACTCAAGACTGTCGACGATGATCATCTTATCGGCCACCTCCTTTCGCCCATTGTGGGTGGAATCGACCAAGTTGCAACCTGATAGGTGCAGCTCTGACCGCTTCTGTTCGGGAATATGTCCCAAGGCAATATCAGCGTATGCGCGGAACTGCTTAATCTGCCCATAGAGGGCGACTGCCGCCTTGATGCGGGTGACGCACAACGAGGCGCTTGTCTGCGACGGGATGCCGACATTCTCGATATCCCATAATACAATGAGCGGCCTACTTCGGCGTCGAAGGACCTCATTCATAGACCTGCAAATGTCCCTGGCCGAAAGACGAGGGATTCCTCCATCAACAAGATCGTCGAGCGTGGCAGCGTTGTCTCCTTGAAATGTATCCCACGACGCCCCCAATTCGAGTAGCTTCGCTGCCCATTTGGCTACCACACTTGGAATCGATTCCGGACTGGACTGCAACCAATCCTCAAAGCTATCCATGGCACTGCACAGCTATCTCGGCATGCATCACCTCGCAACCTCACCTCACCATTATTTATGAAAAAATCTAACGCCGCACATTCGACGTGGCAAGGTCGCAAGCAACGCGAACGCAACATCTTTGATGTCCTCTGAAAATTTCAGAACAATCTTGCGAGTCACACCTACTACTGGACATGGCTCGATTAACAAGCACGCCTCGCAAGATGCCGGCATGTATCGTAGCCAAAGCGTGGATCCACGGTGGATCTAACAATTGGTCCGTGGAAAACCACAAGAGTCCAGTTTTTTGCTGGTTCCACCGTGCTCCTTGTCGCACTTCAGGTTGCGGTGGATGCATGTGGACCTCGTGGATGTCAACTGGCGTTGGTGTCATTTCACGATACTTCTAGCAGATTTGGGCTTTGGTCGAGTCGCAGGGATGTCACGCAAGTAGTTGCCTTGCGCTTGGCCTTGACTGCCTTTCCCTTTCCTCCCCACTAGATATTTCCAGGTGCCAGTATTCTTCAGGTTGCGGTGGATGCAACAGGTAGTTGCCCTGGCCTTGGCTGCCTTTCCCTTTCACTCCCCACTAGATATTCCCAGGTCCCAGTATTCGGCATTCGTCCTTGGAGTCTTGGCCGAACTTCGATCTGTTACTTTTCTTCACACGACCACTTTGACCAAGGGACCCTGATATGACAGCATCAAACGCAATGAATGCTCTTTATGCGAAGGTGATTGGTGAGATTTTGGGCGGGGATATATCCAAGAAGTTCGACCGTGTTTGGAATTACCCAATAGTAGCCGTCGAAGCACCCATCGATGATTTCTCCGCTTTGCTGTTTGGTTTGGCATCAGTGGTCTTGGTCATCTCAACATTGAAAGCCGTATCACGCAAAAATGTTCTATGTCAATTCAAACTCATGAACGCCTTTATCTTCTCCGCGTTCAACCAATACATTGCTGGGGCGATGTGGAATGGTGAATGCGCGAGCGACTTCGTTAAGGACTTACTTCTGGCTCACACAATATTGGTCGGAATCGGATGCGTAGTTTCGTACCTACGTTCCCTACTCTCTTTCATTGTGTTGACCGTTGAACTCTGTCTGGTAGCGGCTCTCTTCGCCATTGTCATCCGGGTCTACATTCATGCGGACGAAAGGCTGGGGTTCGCAAGCAGTGGCAAATAATGGGACAAGCAAAGGCCGAGTACACCATTATGTTCGATGTTACAACTGAAGTCATTTAGGTAAATATTGCTGGATAGGCCCACTTACAATGCGGCTCGCTTCACACGGTTTGGAGGCGGGGTCGGAGGAGGGGGGGGAGGTGCGAGTGCTTCGGTAGACAGTTGCCTCTTTGGCGGCGACTTATTCGGACACGAATTTTCGTCTCTGCTCCTCTTCTTGCCGCCGTCGGCGTAGCTTTGTTCCAAAGCAGTGACCATCATTTCGTGCGTCCCGTCTATGTCGAGCCCTCTCCCATCTAGTTTTCTCCTCAACGTGTCGACCGACATGGTCTTAAACTTTGTTGGATCGTCGCCGTCGTAATATTTGTCCTCCTTCTTTCCCATGGAGGCAACGGCAGTCATAAAGTCATGGAACAGGGTCGATGAAGCTGGGGCATCTTTGAAGGATATCTTCGACAAAACTTCTTTGCCGTTCTCGACCAAGAAATCCATCACTTTCTCCTTCAGGAGAGCGCACTTCTTCTCGTCCGCGAAGAGAAAGTTCTCCAGTACGTTGTCCACGCTGATTGTTGTGAATTCTGTGTATGCTGCCTCCGCCTCGACTTTCAAGTTGGAAACGCCGAACCTGCCTGCTGCCACTATAATTTCCTTGGGACGCGCCTCAACGAGCTTCCTCGGCATCGTCGCCCCGTACAAGTAGTGGACGAGGGCCCGAAAGACCTCGGGTCTAACATTGGCGATCGGCACAGGCGTCAGCTTGGCATATTTTTTGGACAGTTCAGCCAAACCCGGTGCGCACGCTTCCAGAATGAACCGATGGCACCATATTTTGGTCATTTCGCCCATCTTCCTCTTGCCGCTGAGCTGAAACACTACGTCCGCGGAACTCTCGTCGTCCATCATCTTCAGGATCGCCCCGCCGCACGGATTGCGCGGCACGTAGTGCAGGCTGGGCATGCGCTCCCCCGCCTGCCTCACGTACAGCGAGATCGTCAGCGTCCCGTCTCGTAGGTACTTCTCCGGATTCCCCACGATCGCCGCCCGCTTCCCCAGCTGGAAGTGCTTCGTCGTCTCCCCCTCCGAATCGAACCGGAACGATCGGACGTTCCGCCCGAGGTCGCTCACGGGCTTCGAGGAGCACTTGTAGTTCGCCTCGAGGCCGTTCCCCTTGACGAGGCGCCAGGTGGTGACGACGCACCCGTCCTGCGCTCCGCGCTGTCCCCCCGGGAAGATCTTGAACTCCCAGTTCCGCCCGAAGAGGTGAAACGCTATCGGGGGGTAGATCGGCCGGTCGACGATGGCCGGGAGGTCGGCGAAGTTGTGCACGTGGAAGTGGAAGCCGCGCCATCCCTGCCGGAGGGCGGGCGTCCCGACGTCGATGCTGGTGGCGGTGCACCCGTTGTCCATGACCGCGACGACGACGGCGACGGCGACGAAGGCGAAGGGGAAGGGCGGCGCGTTCGCAACGGTGCAACAAAGACAAAGCGATGACTTTAAGGTAGGCCTGTGCCTCTCTAGCCTGGGCCTGTGTCTGTGTGTGAATTGGGGTCTACAGTATTAGGTGTATGGAAATATAAATAAGGCGAGGCGAAACACATATATTTTTGGGTATCATTAATTATTTGTAGATTTTTTCGCATAAGTAAAAGCTTATTCACATGACATATATTTGAGTATCTTTATAACAATTCACATGTACAAGCTATCTGTTTCGATATATTTTGAAGAAAATTAAACTATTGCATGAGTTTGAATGATCTTATGAAATCTTCATTTCATTCCGGAGTTTTTACGAACACAAAAGCTCGTGATTTTCGGGGGTAACGACATACCAACGGACCCGCGCGTTTCGCAAGTGATTCGATCTGGATTCGATCCCAAAAATGTTGTCAAAAAATCGCGGGAAGACAAAAACAAAAACCCAACGCGCACAATGGACAAGCACAAGCGAGCACCGAGCACAAAGACTCTGACAGTTTCACCGACACCGAGGAGGAGAAGGAGGACTCGCATCGCCCTCGCGACTCTTCCTCTACCACCATGACCCTCTTCTCCTCCCTCCGCGGGGGCGGACCCCGCGGCCCCACCCCCCCCGACGAGAAGGAGCACGACAGCGACGCGACCGGGAACGGAGACGACGACGTCGACGTCGACGTCGGGACGGGGGCCGCGTCGTCGTCGTCGTCCGGGGCCGGTTCCATCAGCTCGACGCAGCCACAGCGAACGCCCCTGCTCCTCGACCACCGCGAGGCCGGGAACGGGACGTTCTCGCTGAGGATCAAATTGAACGACGGCAAGTCCACGGTGGACTTCCCCCTGGACGGCGTCCCCCCCGGGGCGACGGTGAAGTGGCTCAAGGATCGGATCCTCGCGCTGCACGGGGAGGGCGGCGCCGGGAACGGCGTTCCCGGGGGGAGCGGCGGCCTCGGGTCGCCGTCGAACGGCGGCGGCGGCGGCTGCTCGTCCCTCCGCTCCGCTCGCGGCCACGGAAGCGGCGGCGGCGGCGGCAAGAGCGGCGGGAGGGGACGGTACCTCCGCCTCATCGTCCGCGGGCGGATGCTCGCCCCCGACGCCTCCCCCCTCGACTCCTTCCCCGTCGCGGCCGACAACGTCGTCCACGCCGTCCTGGCCCGGGAGGGGGCGCGGGGGGGGCAGCAGGCCCGGATGCTGCGGCGGATGAACCACCGCTCCCCCTCCGGCGCGGGCCTCGCCGGGGCCGGCGGGGGGGGCGGAGGAGGGGGAGGAGGGGGCGTCGCGACCGCAAGCGGGCCCGGCAGTGGGAGCAACGCGCTGGATCGCGCGTGGCGACGGATCGGGATCGACTCCAACGGGGTGGTCATCGCCCCCGCCGAGGACGAGGACGCCACCTCCGACGACGAGAGCGACGACGAGGAGGAGGACGAGGACGACTTCGAGGACGCGCACGGGGAGATCGACTTGGAGGCGGGGGGACGGGGCGGCCCCGGGGGCGGGGAGCGCCGGCCGTCGTCGAGGCGAGGGGGGATCGAGGAGGGGTCGGGGGGGCAGAGGAGGAGGAGGAGGCGACGTCGGGAGCGGAGGGGCTTCGATCGGCTGAGGGCGGTGAGTTCCGCGGCGTTTCCGTCGGTCTTGCCGCAGCATGGAACATGGCGAATGTTGCATTTTGATGCGTATGATCGGCCTTGGACGAGTTAGGGCAGCACGGGCGAGGTGTGACCAGCCGGAGAATAGGGGAGAGTGTGAGACATCCAGGGGGATATGCTTTGTGGAACTCCACTGTCAATAGTGTGCTACAACAGGTTGAGCCTACTGGCAGATTCATTCACTTTGATGTGGAGGGGAGGGGGCTAGCATCTGTTTAGCTCGCGTGTGTGTATGGGGAGAGATCTTTGGATGCGCAACAGTCAGGACCTCCTAGAATCCAACCCTCCAACAGAGAAGCTTGCGACCTCGAACCACACCATATATCTCACTTTTCGCACGTACCCTCAAACTCACAGACCGGCATGACCCGCAGCGAGGTCACCGCCATACGCCTATACTTCGCCCGCTCCGTGGACCGGTACATCGAGCGACGGCGCGTCATGATCCGCGCGTCGCGGAGGCTTCGCGAGAGCCTTCGGGGCATCGTCGACGGGGGAGGGTCGTCGTTGCGGCCCCGGTCCGACACCAGCGGGTCCGGGGGGTCGAGCAACTCCCTCTTGGCGGAGGATCCCGACAGCGCGTCGGGGGCGCAGGGCGGCGCGGGGGCGGACGGGGACAACGCCAACGGTGCCACCGGTGGGAGCGGCGGCGGCAGTGGCAGTGGGAACAGCTCGGAGGGCGGCCGCGGGGAGGGCGACGGCGAAGGTCCGGGGGAGGGGGAAGAGATCTTGCTGGACCGTCGCAGGATGGAGGACGAGTGGATGTCCACGCAGGTAAGGGGCTTCTCGTGCCTTTTATATTGAACTGGCCGCTTCCGTTTGATTGAACGATATCGACGCCCCACCCCTTTGACAATCCTGCACCCCAGGGACCGTACTCCGAGTTCCGCCTAAACCTCAACACCAGCAACCCGCTCCTCCTCGCGGCCATCACCGGCGGCGGCGGGGGCAACGCCGCGACGACCCTCCCCCCCGGCCTCGGCGGCGGAGGCGCCGACGCGGGGCTCTTCTTCCGCTCGCGCAACCCCGGGCTCCTCCCCGGCAGCGACCCCGAGGACGAAGAGGACGGCGGGGGACTGTTCGACGACGGCGGGTATCCCTCGCGCATCCCCGGCGGAGCCCGGGGTCCTCACTGGTACCGCCACCTCGGCCCCCTCCCCCCCGCCGGGACCGACAAGGACTTCGTCTGGGGGTTCATACTCGGCTTCTTCGTGGGGTTCATCATGCTCTTCTGGGTGTGGATGCCGACCGTTCCGCACAAGCAGAAGGTGGGGATCATCAGCGGGATCAGCTTCCAGCTGGGGTTGAACGCCCTCAGGAAGAGCGGGAGAAGCGAAGGGGACGCGGTCATTTGAGTGCGACACGAGGGGGGACGAATGGGAAGGATCGGCAGCGGTTCTTTGCGCCAGACTAGATACCTTTGGTTCACATTGATTTCCAATAGGCTCTGGAGCAAGATTGGAGGGGGCTGTGATGTAGAAAGAGTGTAGGTATTCATGTGCATTTAAAAAAGATTCACTGAGGTTGAGTTGTTGTGCATGGGCATCCCGCCACTATTGTTCTCTTTTTATTATGGCAGAAACCTTGAAAAATGGACCTTTTGTCAGATTTTGGACAGTCATCACAGCAACGAAAAGCTTTTTCTAGCATTCAGTACAGTTCTAATTGTATCATTTTTTGTGACAGGCACTCTAGTGCATGTAAAAAAGGCTCAATTTGTACACGTTGACTCGACAGCAGAATCATACCCTTTGTTCCTACTTGGTGTCGTACTGGGTCGCACAGCTGTGACACCCCCGCCCCCTGTGACATCACATGAGTAATCTATGGTCATTTGAGGGGTAAAAACGAGAAGGTTTGTCGCCAATAGACAAGTGGCCATATGATCATAACATCTTGGTTTTGCACATTTCACTGTAGTGATTTCTTGAAGAGAGATAGTAATAAAACTCAAGCTTATGGTCACATTGAGCCCTTTGTGACCCTTACATGCAATGTCTCTAGAGAAACTATGTCATTGAAACATATTAGAGTAGAGTCATCATGCACAAAATATGATTATAATATCAAACACAACCTCAAACCATATGGTAATTTTTTGTTGTCTTTTCAGGCACAACCTAGATGTTTTCCATTAACTTATTGTTTTGTCACCTTTACCTACGTGACATACTAAAAAAAAATCCTAAATATATCCAAGAGCAAGATGGTCGTATTACATAGCAAAAAAAGGAATAACAACTTCCTAATAAATGTTAGCTCTTCATTTGGAATAATTTGAGACGAGATTGTTTTCGTGACATTCACTGACTTTTGGATCCGTGATTTGACACGTTTTACTTTCAGCTCAAAATTTACTGAATCAAAATCAATGTTTAATTATTATTGTCATTGTCATCTTTAGAGTCTTTCGTTCCATGCTAATATAATTGCAACCATATCTACAGACACCAATGATGATTTTTAAGTGATAACATACATTGAGACCAGTGTTTTCTTCCCTAAGATTGTTTTGGGAGCTTTTTCTAGCTTTGGTATGCTTGCCGTAGCCATTGTCTAACCAACAAAGGCTATTCGTCAACATCAAATACCATCCAAATGATATCCCACGCAAAAGAGTAAGCTCTACAAAATCCACTACGACAACCTTTTTGAATCAAAGCTTGCAACAGTGGCAAACTTAAAACATAGAACTATCAAATTTGCTCTCACCAAAGTAAAGCTACATCAGCCAGAAGAAGGGAAGAAAGCAAGTACTAGTATTGAGGGGAGCTGCTCTGACTGAGAACTTTCCCATTTTTTGCCAGCTTAGTGTGCTATGCACACATGCTACAGCGACAAAAAAAATTGAAATTATTTGCACAACACTACAACAATTGTATATGCCTAAATACGTTAAGACCCCCAAGGCTATGGCAATCCCTGCATTTTTTCCGCTGAAGAAGATAAATCCCAGGGGATGTTGTCTATCGAATTGAATCTAGGAGGGAACCGTCGTGGGCTAGGGGGGGGGGTGAAACATCATGGTCTAACATCTCTCTAGAACTTATTATGGTCGTCGAGGCTGCCTCCGCGAGGCACCTCTCTTCCCTCTGTCATGCGTCATGCNCTCGTGGGGGAGCCTTGCCGAGGAGGGTCGGCGGCGTCGGCGTCCGCCATGGTTGCGACGGGAGGGAGATGAAAAGGTAGTGGTTCCTACGTAGGTTAAAGCATTTTGTGCGTGGCGACAATCTCGCGGGATCGATGCACCTCCGCGGTCACCATTGCCCGGAATTGTATGCCCTGTTTTAGAAAGTCAGGCTGCCATCGCACCATGCACAGGTCCAGTATAGGATATTCCTACGTATAAAGGGATCTCCCACCTTTCCAACAGCACATGTAAATTAAGGTACTAGTTACAGCACAAATATTAGACACAAAAGTTGTGTGGTAACTACTAATCCACTGCCTAACATACTGGGACCAACATGGATCCGTTAGAATACATCACATGCACCAAAAGCATGCTTTCTCAGGTGCTGATATTGTTGCTGACCATGAATTGACAAGGCGAGGTCACCCAAGATGTCATTTGTATCCTTAGCGTTATTCTATTTTGTTTATTAATTTTGAACCTGGCCGGCTGACGATCTTGTTGCTGACGATCTGGTCTGCGTTGCTGCCCCAGACACACCCTCGTTTATAGCGATCGAATACTTCTTGGAGGAGACATCATTAGGTCCGGGACGTTGAAGTCAAAACCATCACTGTTGCAATATTCTACTATGTTGGGATCAAGTCTGTAAAATATTCATCATATACATCACCAATGTGTCTCATCCATTAGCATGGCATCGCAACTGCGCAAACTCTTGCTATCACATTTCTTTGCTGATCCACTACGTAAACAATACTGTCAAGTACCTCCTGACCCTCCACAAAAACCTCACTTGCAAACGCTCCTCTTGGACTTGCCCTGCTTAATCCCTCCTGTCTTGTCGTCACAGTATTCTTTGAGGTCAATGCAGAATATAGGCACCTCATTCCCCTTGCTCCCTCCATAAATGCTGTAGGCCGTGCTGTAGTCATCACACTACATGTCCACCTTGGCCATGAGAGCACCTCCTCTGCACCAGCAATCTCCCTTGTCCTACCAATTGCCCTCTTCTTTCTCTGTCAAAAACTTTGAATCAAATGTTGCCATGCCATCATTGTATACCCCTCCCGTCCTCTATGATGGCATTGTTCCTACTTGTCCCCGTCATTCAGGAAAGAGGTATTGTATCTGCGATCATTTCCCGTCATTGTTGAGCATTATGATGGGACTATGGTTTGGTGACACCTCATCCGGCAGAGCGTAACCTCCGCCTTTCCATCACCTTTCTGTATCTCCCCACCCTACTGAATTTCCAGGAAACCTCCTTCAAATAGTTTCCCCCATTATGCCGCAAGCTTCTCCTGGGCTTGGCCCTCAAGTAGTTGCAGGCACGGTCCCATTTCAGTGAAAATTGCTCAAAGACAGATGAGGATGATGAAAAGTTGATGCCCTTGCTATGCTCTCTTCCACTAAGATTTTCAGAGGCAGTGGCAAATTTGGCGGATTGGACAACCTGTGATGGTGCTAATCGAAACGTGCCGCGTAATGATGATGGTGGACGGGAGGGCCACCGCCGCCGCCGTCTCCGCCTCCGGGAGGGCCGTTGCTCCTTCCTCCTGGAGGTGGTCCTGGAGGTGGTCCCGTGCCTGGGGCCTGTGCTGGGACAGGTGCGAAGTTGACGTGCTGCTGCTGTTGTTGGGGTTGGGGTTGGGGTTGCAAGCGGGTCAGTTGATTGGGCGGGGGATGACCGGGAGGAGGGGGAGGGACGGTGTCCGGGACGTACGGCTGGGAGGAGGCGGGGGCTGCTGGTGCGGACGGAACCGGGGCAGAAGGGGCAGGGGCAGGGGTTGCTGCGGGGGGGGGGGGGCTTGGCAGTTGGCTTCTTCTCGGGTGAATTGATGAATGGGAACCATTTGCCAGGCAGCCACGACAACGCCTCCATCGCCAGCTGCAGGTAGTGCTCTTGGAGGGGGTCAAGGACGACGTAGCACTTCACCCACGCCTCATGGGTCTTGAAGGGGGTAAACTGCTGGACATCGTAGCCATACTGTACGTTTGACTTCAAACGATGACCCCTTATGGGAGGAGCTTATAACTCAATGTTCCGATGGTATATTCTTCCCTTTCTTGTTTGCGTGGAGTGCTTCAGTGAGTGAACCACTCCACGCAAACAAGAAATAAAAGAATCGGACATCAGACCATTGAGTTATAAGCTCCTCCGATAAGAGCAATGGTCTTCTGAGGATTGAAAATTTTGAATTTTCTGCTGATCCTCTGTGACATCGTCCGAAGAGGTCCTCGTCCATAACTTGGTCAATATCGGTCCGATTTGGGATCCGAAAGCACCGTTGAACCTCTCACAGCATTTGCAACCCAACTGACACTTCGAATTGCAGTGATCGAACTTTTTTCTTTGAGGTGGTCATCGATTGAAGTCAAACGTACAGTAGGACGTGAAGTCGACAGCGGCCGACTGAAGAACGGCCAAGTTGGTAACCCAGTAGTGGAGGGCGGAGCTCCGCTCGCTCGTTTTTGCGATGATGAGGACGCCCGCCGGGACGTTGGTGGTGCCGCCGACGGCAGCGAAGAGGACCTCGGCCTTGAGGTGGCCAAACATACCGACATTGAGGTTACAGAGGAAGGGGAGGGGATGCTACTGCCGGACGAAGGACGCCGTGGTCAGTAGCTCCCCCCATGGTGCGGGCTTATTCCTGATGGTGCTAATCGAAAGGAGTTTTAGAAATTATGATGAAACTACCGGAGAGAGCGGGGAAGATGGTCTGGCCGTCGCCCCTCTCAGTGCCAAGTGACAAGATGCCCAACAACCTCCTCGTCCACTTTGCAATCCTAGTTGAACAGGCTGAGAAAGCAACCCGATTGTCGTAGGCATAACGCAAATAGCCAGCAACGTGAATCTTAGAAGAAACAAAATTGATTAACTTCAAAAACAAAAAATGAACAGTGCCATCTCGCTCACCAAGATAACAGAATCCCTCATGATGAGGGTCTCCCCTTCCGCTTGTAAGTTTGTAACTGCCAACAGAAGCCATCATGAATGAATCCGAAGTGGTTTGAAGTCTAAAACGATCCTCGGAAGGGCAGACCAGCAAAAGGGCCAGATCATACAGTATGTGCGAAGGCTGAAGATTCTCCCTAGTGAAAAAAACGCTAAGTAGCTAGATAAAAACAAATCATATTGTCATTTGTCTTTGCATGGCACTTTTGATCCGAAACCTCTGGCCCAAGAAAGTTTCGGTTCATGCTCGGCGCGCATCCTTCTAAGTCACCCTTTCGGGAGGTCTTTTGTAGTCTCATGTAATCTCATTGTGCAGTGTCGACGAGGAGATAAAAGGGAATGCAATTTAAAAGGGATATCCTCCTTGCAATGACCAGCCCACTGGACTTATTTGTAGCTGGCTCCCTTTGGGGAGGGGTGTGGATAGAAGCAACCCAGCGACCGCGAGGTCCTGAGTAAGATTGGCCATTGGCAAAATAGATCTAATCTAACTTTAAAGACACCATTAACGGGACAAATAACTTTCAATGAACTTTGCTGGTTGATCTATCTGAGCTTGGTTTGTGATGAAGGGATGATGAACTGGCATAGGGGAGAGAACTGGAAAGAGATCACACATGAACATACTTTTCAGTTGTTCCGCAAATCATCTCAAGCCCCCGCTCTTGTTACGCCTTCCATTTGATATCGGCGGCTCTGCGCCCAGGCCAACGTCGCCCCCGGATGCCCCCCTCCTCCCGAATATCACGCCCTCCCTCCGCTTGTTCGGATGCTTCCTCCCCGATATCCTCCGGCCGAACACATCCGCCTCGTCCTCCTTGGCGACTTCGCCCACCCCCCTTTCGTGATGCCGGCGAGCGCTCCGCTCCATGCGCCGCTGCCGTCGACTGTCGGAGTTGCTGCTCCGCTTTGTATGGCTGTGGCTGTGGCCGGACCCATTAACGCTTGCGCTCGCCTTGGATGCCTTCGCGCTGCTTCTTGTTGGCGCAGACGCCACCGACGAGGATGAAGGCGTCGAATGCGACGAATGCGACGAATGCGACGCCGCAGAAGCCTTGCTCGCCTTGGTCGACTTGCTGAAGTCAAATTGATCCCAGAGGTCGCCGCTGGGCATGGAGAACCCACCTTTAGACGACTTCGAGGACGCGCTCGCGCTGCCGCTGTCCGGCTTGTGAGGCTTGCTCGCCTTGGCGCTCCCCGACGGAGCCGTCGGCCCACTGGGTGTTGACGGGGCCGTTGGTTTGCTGCCGCCCGTGGGCATCCTCGTCGGAGGCTTGCCGCTGCCGCCCGGCGTTGGGGGGGGCGTGCTCACGGCGGGTCCGAGCGTCGGGCGCTTGGTGGTTGGGCGCGGGCTGATGGTCGGAATGGGGGTCGGAGGCCATCCCATGCCCGGAGCGGCTGTGGGCATTCTCCCATGTTGTATGTTTGGACAGAAGTCTTTCCGGGCAGGTTCCACCATGTCCTGACAGAGGGATGACAAGCAACCAATTTGTATGGGTTCGAGAGTGAGAAGATGAGACAGTGCCTTGGCGCATAATGCCACACTCTACAACGACGATTTGGAACGAGGCCAAGACGCTCCGCCACCCCGCTTGACGTCGCTGGCAAAATGACAGTGACAACAAAAGACTTCCGATGCAGGGCAGGAAGCGGCACTCACGAACGTGCTCCACCCGAACGCGTCCCCGGCCTCGACCGTCGCGCTCTCCTCTGCGCCGCAGCCCAAGTTGTACGTCCACATAATCCGGTTCCGCACAACCTCTCCGTCTTCGGTGCTGCCCACGAGGATCAGGATGACTCCCCCAGGGACATTTTCCATCTGTTCCTCCAGGGGCTGGGCCGGGTCCAGCGAGTCAGAGATCGAGGCGTAGTCGAGGACGACGTCCGCGCCGGGAGGGAACGTCAAGGTCGCGTTGAGGTACGAGTCGTCCTGGTTTATAACAGCCATGGAGGTGTCGAGCTCGAGAAACTGGGCCGAGAGGAGCCGCACAGGGACCCGCCGACCGTCATCGTCATCGCCGTCCTCGTGGTCGTCTCGGTTCGTGGGATCCTCCCCGTCCCGCTTCCTGTTTCTCTTGAGCTGCCTTTGGCCAGCGGTGTTTCTCCTCGTCCTTTCCCTTGCCCTTGACTCATCTCGTGCACTCGGTACGTCCTCTGCCAACGCCCGCCTCGCCCGTTCGTCCGGGGCGGCGATCGTGGGCGCGTACGTCTTGTCATCTGTAGGCCAAAGCGTCGTTGTCGCGCGCGCAGGCTCCCCTGATGGGGATGGTGCGCTTGCGGTCCCGGGTCCGCGAGCATGGTCGCGTCCGTACCCGAAGTATCGATCCAGGAAGCTCGGCGCCCCCGCGCCGCCGTCGTGTTGGAGCCGATGGGCGTCGTCCGCGGCCAGTCCCTGCTTGAGCGGGAGGAGGGCGCCCCCCCTCGTCTCGAGGCCGTCCTCGTCCGCGGTGGGTGAGTAGGTGGGCCACGGCACCGTGGGGGGATAAGTCATCGCAGCCGTCCCAGTCGAGCCACCGTTCGCCCTCGCCCGGCCGCCGTCGGCCGCGGGCGTCCGGGCCGACGCCGAGGGCGGGTAGGTCGCGATGACCCCTCCCCCCGTCTGCATCGCCTGGCCCCATTCGAACGTCGTTGGGGCCCACGTCCTTGTGGCGCCCCACTCCTCAGTGGTGGGCGACCACGTCGGGATGGGCGTCGTGGGAGGAAAGCTGACATCGTCCGTGGCCGGTGGGAGGCTCGGAGCGTCTGTGCGATGCAATTTCGTTGTTTTTGTAGGTGGGCAAATTCGTGTGGGAACGACGATGCAGTTGGTGAGCGCGTGACGTGCATGCGGCATCAATTCTATTTCTTCGCAAGTCAGACGCCCACTTCGACCATGGCATTGCAGTGCAACCAACCTAGTAATCCTTGTGGCTAGCCTGGAAGGCCCCGTCTCAATATATTCAGTCTTGCGATTTCTAACTCCGACCAACACAACACAAGTTCATGCAGGGCGTCCAACGCAGGTAGCTTCGATAAAAGCTAAGTAGAATCAACCCCCAAGCTTCCCAGGGCGAGTCAAGCCAAGCCACCCGAGAAGCCAAGTCGAGACAAGCCAAGCCCCTAGCCACTTAAGACTAGTCAAGTAGCAAACTCGAGTCACCCCTGAGCTGTGGAAGTGAAGTCAAGCTGAGCCAAGCCCCAAGACACTTGAGCCTAGTCCATTCAAGTCAAGCCAAGTCAAACATAGCAATGTCAAGTCAACCCCCAAGCTGCCCAAGTGAATTCAAGCCTAGACACATGTCAAGCCAAGCCCTAGGACAGTAAGCCTCGTCAAGTCCAGCCAAGCAAAGTCAAAAATAGCCACTTCAAGTCGGCCCCCAAGCTGCCCAAGTGAAGTCAAGCTAAGCCGCCGAGCGGAGAAGTCATATCGAGCCAAGCCACAAGCTAATAAGCCAAGTCGAGCCAAGCCAAGACAAGCTGCCAAGCCAATTCAAGTCAAACAAAGCTAAGTAAGCCAACCCTAGAGCGGCCTAAGTGCTGAGCTGAGAAGTCAAGTCAAGCCAAGCCAAACAGCCGAGCCAAGCCAGTCAACCCAAAAGCTGCCTAAAGTCAAGTCAAGCCACTGAACCAAAAAGTCAAGTGAAGCCCCGAACCAGTTAAACCCCGTCAAGCCAAGCTAAACTGCCCAAGGGGTGACGTGTCTCTTGGGAGGAAGAACTCGCGACGACGACTTTCCCTTTCCCTCTTTCAAGTGTTGGGAACCAGGTCTTGGCGGTGATTTTCGAATATGGAATCGGGCTTCGGAGAAATCTTCGCCCCCATCCCCATCAAATGGGACGAGCTGCATCGTCTTCGCTCTCGGACTCTTTTCTCACCTGGGTTGGGGTCGACGATCATTATGGAGGGTCGCGCGGAGGGTCGAGGCGTGCCGCCCTCATCGGTTGGCTCCCTCGTCGGCGCCGCAGGTCCTATATCCTCCACGCCCCCGCCCCCGCCCCCGCCGATCCCAGGGAGGAAGCCGGGCCAATCGGGCAGCGCGTCCAAGAGGCAATAGGTCCTCTCCACGCCCATGTTCCTCTCCAAGTCGTCCGTCGCGCACTCTCGGGAGAAGTCTAGGCGGATGCGATAGCGGAGGGGGGAGCAGGTGCAGATAGAAGGCGCGGAAGGCGTGGGAGGAGCGGGTGGGGGCGGCGGGAGGAACGGATCCTGGAGATGGCGTCCGCCCTCTTTATGGGTCCGCTTGTCAGGCGAGCGGTGGTGCGAGGTTTGCCGCCGCTGCCGTTGCTATCGTCGGGGAAGATTGAGGCGTTATATATATCCAGAGGCAAAAACTGGTGCAGAGATTGCCGGCATGCAAAAACTGAACGAAAGTTGAGCCCTTCGCATATGGGGTTCGCAAAGAAGGCCCGGGGTCGCACGCATTTGTGTTGCTGCGACGCAAAACATGAATTGTCGGGTCCTTGGGGCTGCTGCATTGGCAGATGAAACTTCCTCCCAGTTCACCTGCCTGAGAAGTAGCCAGCAGCCTGTGCACCAGCCAGAACAGTAGTCAGAGCACCAACCAGAGCAGCTGCCAGAGCAGCTGCTGCTTCAACCTGAGCAGCAGTCAATGTACCAGTCAGGGCTTTCTTGCCAGCGCTCTGGCCAGCGCACCAGCCTGTGCACTAGCCTGCGCACTAGCCTGCGCACCAACTACTTCGCTAATCTGAGCAGCACCCATCGCAGCTGCAAGTGCACTCGCCTGCGCGCAGCAGCCTGCACACCATACAGACGCAACAGTAGGAGCACCGGCCAGCACACCAGCCAGAACGTAAGCTAAAGCAGCAGCCTGAGCAGCATCCAGCCAGCCAGCATGTGCACCAGCCCGAGCAGCAGCCAGAACAGCAACCCCCAGAGCGGCAACCGCCAGAGAAGCAACAACCAGAGCAACCCAAAATCGGTTGTTCCCAGCGGTCGCACCGACGAAGATTTTCTGGAGCCAGTACGCCAGCCCGTACAACGGCCAATGCAAGAGCAGGTGCGCCATCCAGGGCACCGGCCAGCACACTGGCCGGTGCACCGGCCACTTCAACCCCCGTAGCAGAGAGGGCACCAGCCAGAGCACCGCCCAAAGCAACTGGCGCGTCGGCCCCGAGAGCCAATGTAAGTGTACCATCTAGCGCACCGGCCAGCACACTGGCCAGTGCACCCACCACTCCAGCCCACGTGGCAGCCAGTTGAGATCAGCGGCATCGGCAGCGGCATCGGCAGCGGCATCGGCAGCGGCATCAGCGGGAAGATCATCATCCAGATGCGTCCGACGCGACGGTGCATTGGCCAGCGTACTGCGAGCCAAGGAACCAGCCCGTGAACCAACCAGAGCACCAGCCTAACCCAACAACCAACCTGAGCACCAGCCTTAGCAGCGGCCACCAGCACAGCGTCTGCACAACATCATCTGCCGGTACAGAAGCAGACAGTGCATGACCAGCATCATCCGCCGCAACCAACGCTGCAACGACTCAACGGCACCTCATATTGCGCGGCATCGTCCCGTGCAGCAGAAGTTTTCTCGAACTAATTCGAACGGCGAACAACTCACCGCTATCTTCTCCCGATCTCTGTCAATCTCTGCGTAAGCGCCGCGCCCTCCCCTCCGCTCGGATGCAGAGGCAAGCGGGAGCAAGAGGAGGAGCGGGAGGAGGGCTTCGAATCTCCTCGTCCTCGTTCTCCTCAACCTCCTGGTCGCGGCGACGCGAGATGGCGATTCGGACTTGGTGCAATGGCCGACGCTTGTTTCCCTGACCGAAGTTTGGGTCCTGGACGAGCCTCCTAGATGTCTCGTCGACGACGAGGGGGCGACTGATCCGTCGGATGTATGCACAGGCGATACAGGATCCATGATTTTGCCACTCCCTCCCTCCATCTCAAACTCTTTGTATTCTCTCTCGCTCTCTCTCTCGCTATTCTTTGCCATCTCTTCGTTTGTCCCTTATCTCTCAATTCTTTGCCCTCGCAGATGACCCCTCGAAACAAGTCGGAGGTGACGCGCTCGGCAACTATTGCGCCCCGTCCCTTTAAACTCCCCGTTCTCTATCGCTCCCCCCTCGGCGGCAGCGTAGTTCGGTTACGCGGCCGTCGTCGAGAGACTTGTTGTCGGTTCCTACTTCGATCTCTCTCGAGGAGGAGGAGGGGGGTACGAAGAACCGCGATGAAAATGGTCAGACCTCAAGAGAGAAGGAGTGAGCGAGGGTCAGGAGACCTTTGTCGCCCGGGATGAACGAAGGACGCCGGTGGAAGGTTACCTCCATTCCGCCTCTCCTTCATTCCGTTCGAGCCGCGGTCCGGGCCGTTCCCCATCGGTAATGGCGTTCGCATTCCGTTCGGTCGTCTCCCGCCTGGTCTCCCGTACGTTCGGGAGCAGGGTGGGTTCGTGCCTCGTTCGTTTGTCGGTTCATCGTCGTCTTTGCTCTCTCTACCGCATCGGCCATCACAGCCATAATCTTGGGGTACACGGTTGCGGGGGGTCGCTCGGCAGCAAATCCAAATTCCACCACGTCCGTTTGGGTTCATTTTCGCGGACCGTCTGTTCGGTATGGAATTTTATTTGCACGTGGGAATAGATTGGAATTCGTATGTACAGATCGGTATGACATGACGTGCTGCGACGTAGTGAGTCGAACTTCGTGGTTCAAACATTTTTCCTCTCGAGATGGATCTATGATGTAAAGTAGGTGCCTTGTGGTGATTTATTTCAATCAAAGGATCCTATGTCAACCTGTGTCAACCCGCTCTCCTTCTCTAGAGAGAAGAGAAAGAAAGAGCAAGTACCCCCCCCCCCCCCCCCCCCCCCCCCCCCCCCCCCCCCCCCCCCCGCCGCCTCTTACCCTGTGCATCAGAAACTTTACGACCAAATGAAATGAAATCACAAGAAATGGTAAGCTTTTTAGATCGAGAGCAAGAGTAGCGCAGCTTTGTCTAAACAACTGTGCAATTGCGCAATCTCAAAAGCAGTGGTGACTCAAATAAAGAAAGTCAGTACATCTCTTTTCAAATTTTACAGTTGTCATTCACATTCAATACAGGATAGCCTTACTTGGAATGAGGTTGGATGCATTGATGCATTTTGCATTTGATCTAAAGAATTTTCGGGTGCATGACTGACTCAATATTCATACGATGAAAAAATTAGTGCATAATCCAAGTGTAGTACATATTTGGAATCGATGAGAGAGAAAGCAACCAAATAGAAAAGTAATGGTGCTCTTGACTCAAGGTCTCAAACTTCAAGGAAAGCTGCGAGTGGATAACATGAACATCTGAAACTCACTACGGACGAAGAGAATAGAAGTAAAAGACGGGTGTATTTTTACTCGCTAAAATGCTAAAATGTTTTAGGGCATGAGAAATTGCGAAGCAAAAGGGGATTCTTATGGAAGAATATCAAGGTCCCAAGCTAAGTAATTACTTACTTACTTACTTACTTACTTACTTACTTACTTACTTACTTACTCACTAACCCATTCAGATAAGATTACTCATAAAACTTAGAAGCTTAGCGCTGCGCTTAAAAACTTGCTGGAGCAGTCATAAAAATCAACATAAAAAAATGGTGCTAAAAATTACCTAGCACAGTAATTGTTTTACTCGGCAAAGAAATATGATCAATGTTATGTACAAAGTTTCCCCTTCAAAAAATGTTTTTGCAATAGAAATCATAATACTGACCCATTCAGAAAATATTTAACGGGGCACTTTTGACTTTGGTCTTGTGCTTGACAATTTGCCGCAGCAGTCGTGATACTTTACAACAAAAATGTTTTGGTCTAAAAAATATTGCCTTTTGTAGAATTACTCATTAATCAGTAAATGCATAGGATCTACTTTGTGGATAGAAAAATTGCTCATGAAAACGAATGAAAAGAAAATTATGAAGTCACCAAGAAAATGTAATCTTTGGTATGAAAATGCCATCTGCATCAATACTTTTAACCGTAGAGACGTCATTTTTGCTACAATTTGTGCTTTCCTTGTTTCAGTTGCAGATTGTTGTTCTAATATATGGGAATTAGTACAAAAAATATAATGTTTGACCTAAAATATGAGAAAGATGGGTTTCTCGAGTTCAATACCTGTTCCAGTGTTTGAAATTATTTTGAAGGACAACAAACGAAATTTGCCATTTTGAGTAATCATCTGATTTTCCTTTTCAAAAATGCGATAAGGGACAATCAGCTCTGCTTCTCGCATGGGAAATGTAATGGCCGACCGTGTCGACAAGCTCTCGTGTGAGCATCGCATACAATATCTGGCGCCGCACAAATCCTCATTTTTTATCTTCCCACGCCAGAATACCATGGCTCGGCCAACGGATCTTGCCCCATGCCCATGCCCCACGCTCCCTCTCCCTGCCCCACCTTACCCAGGCACTGCCCAAATGATGCCAGATAAGAGTGTTGCCCCAGACGATGATGTTGTAGTGTACGGTAGACAAGAGTAAACGAAGGCATCAGTCTGGCACAAACATGCCGTCTCACCTTTCTCATCCCCCCTTTCCCAACTCCCCCCCCCCTCCTCTGCACCGCGCCCTGATCACACAATGTGGGTGTTGTCCTTCGAGTGGGGATCAGCAACCCTGCGTCATGTGTGTGCCTCTGAGAACCGCATTACGCAAGACCCTTCCTGACTCATTCCCCGCATTAAATCCGCCAGAGCTCAGCCGCTGCAACAGAGCTCAACAAACTAATCAGTGTCAACAAGAGGTCCAGCTAGCACTTGCCTAACACGAAAGCATCACGAATGTGGTCAAGAAGCAAGGTGCGCTGGAAGGTGAGTTTACGGATGCGGGGATTCGTGTGGATGCCCAGCGCATGCATAATCTCACACTTGCGTTTGCCTGTTTTCTCCCTCTTGCTAGAGAACTGACGACTGTTTTCCGGGCAGACGGGGAAAGGTTCAGACGGTGTGCAGAAAGTGGCATGCAGTGGGTTTGCCCCCCATCATTGAGCAGCGGGAGATGAAGGGGAAGTGTCTGTTGGTGTCCATCCGCACGGGAGAAGATGGCCGCTGGTCTTTCAAGGAGTTTGGGGGCAGAAACAGGCGGGGCCGGTAGTCCAAGTGAGGTCTTGTTGGTAACAGATATCTTTTTTACTCAGAGGGAAAGATATTTTGCTATATTTTTTTACCAAGAGTAAGTTAAGCACAGCCGAGGTCTTGCTGGTAAAAAACAGTAATATGTAAGTTACGCGTGAATATTCATGTTCAGGATTGTGACACAATGCATGACAACGAACCCAAAGCAACAGGAGTGAACAAAAATAAAATAAGGATTCACTTAATGGTCCCACGATACACGACCAAAACAGCTCCTTGAGCGCACGAGTTAGAAACGAGATTTATGCATGAGCTCCAATAATCACCTGAAAAGTTCTCCTAAGTAGGAGGCAAGAAATACTTAGTTAAAAGGCCCTGATAACACAGTATACAGAGACAGTAACACAATATATTATTTACATAAATAACTTCCTTGGACTAATGGTTTTATTTTTCATATGTTCAAGTCATTTCTTTAGAGGCAATTTCAACTTAATTACTGTTTGATAATCACAGTACAATCTCAATATCGTAGTTTAAATATCAGATGAAGGGTCAATTAACCATAATCTCTTATAGAACATCCTTTAGCCTATCTCCGTGTTCTTTTCCACCCCACTTATTTCCGATCTCTGTCGTAATTTATTTAAACTACAGCATTGAAGACCGGCCACTCCCTATCAAAGTTTGAAGAAGAACTTACTATGTATTGCCGTACATTGCCCTCTTTAAACCATGGTAGATCACCCATCATACCCCATCACTTGATTTTTACATGATTGGTACAGGCAAACTGCTAATAGACACCAAAAATACAACTGACCCCGCATGAATGAGCTTTCATTATTCATTCTCCCCCATTTGAGACCCCCGATAATTGGGAACATTGCGGCCATTCTAGGAGTTGTGTCAATTTGGTGCTTGAAATTGCTACACAGCACGGTGCCTGTGTAAAGAAATAAGGGTGTTAGTGGGGAGCAGAGTCCCGCATGGCTGTGAGGGGGGAGCAGAGTCCCCCCTAAGTATTAGGCATTCACCCCTCCTCTTAAATGACGACCAACAGTGTTTGTTGCCAATCTCATACCTGACATCCTGGTGTTTTTTTCTATGAAAACGTTGGTTAACTCATGATCTATAAGCCCTGGGCAACATGTTGCTATCAAGGATACTAGCCGCTGCGCGTGCTAGCCCTACGGGTCCAATATTTTCGATTGCTAAAAATAAACCCTCGGATTTAAACTACAACTTCACAGCATACTTTACAATATA
>JALLPA010000023.1:0-26162 GCA_036939895.1 Thalassiosira exigua
GCAGGGTACATTTCGGGCGGGGCGGCAGCAGGGACGGCAACAAAGTCAGAGGCTTTTGGGGCTTCAGTGTCAAAGTTGCCGTCCGTGTTGTTGGGCCTTACATATGTTTCTCTCTTTTGCATGTAAGGGCTTTGCGGACTAAAACGAGTATATGTTTTTATTTGTTGGGACTGCTCTCACAGTCATACTTAGGCATCTGGGCAGCAACTTAATTGTCCTATAAATACATTTCATACAAAAACTCTGATCGATAGCTAGAAAGACCATTTGGATTGACTGGTGGCGTTGATAAGTCAAGAACAAACACAATATCACTGTTGCATTCTTCAGTGATTTCATCAAATAATTTGCTTCTGAGCCAATGTGCCCTGGTTGATAAGAACAAAGTAATGCCAAGAGTAGGAGGGGAGCATCGCCGCCAAGGGGGGCCGTGTCGACGTCGAGGGGAGCGTTACCGAGGAGAACTACGCGCCCGTCCCACTCATGTCCAACCTGCCCGAGCGAGTGTATTGCGCCCTTGCGCCGCCATCACAGGCTGCAAGCGTTGCGCCGGTCGGGCAGCCTTCGGGAGCTTAGACCCCTTTGTCCCCACGCAAGAGTCTCCTTTTCGCTCAGCGGCTCCGACGCGACGGGGGCCGCGACGACGTCGATTGTATCAATCAATACTTCTACATAATTGACTGCGCGGCTGTTCCATTTTTACTATGTGACATGTGTGGTGGCGTTACAGTAGCGTACCTGGGACTAGATATTTTTGACTGGCGCTTTTGCGGGACCCAGCCTGGGCGGCGTCCAGTGCTACGCACTGGCGCGTGCTACCTAAATCTCTGATTTAGTTAGCACGCGCCAGTGCGTAGCGGGGGGCGCCGGTAGTAGGCGTGGTCTAAAACGGTCCCCGAAGGCAGAGAAGACCCTGTCGAGATGAGGCGAGGGTGGTCACTGCACTGGTCACTGCAAGAACCGAGGATTTGGCGATTTTAGCGATCATCGACAAAATATCGTCGGTAGCAGAATATTGTCACGTCGCCGATTTACGCCATCCCCAAAAATTGGCGATTTCGCTAATTTTAACGGTATCGCTTAAAACATTTTCTCGTAAAGAGCTTGCATTTCTTTAAAGTTGTATTACAAGTTCCGGAACAATCGGGGTTCGATCGGTGTTCGCAAGGTGTTCGAAAGGTGTTCGAAAAGTGTTCAATCGGTGTTCGTTGGGGGTTCGTTGGGGGTTCGTTTGGGGTTCGATCAGGGTTCGATCGGGGATCAATCGATTTGAAATTTAAAAAAGAATATGGCTTTTTTTTGTTATAATAATTTTACATAATATCACACAATTTTCTTTCATTACTAATGGTTTAAAATATTAGTAGTGGACTTGTTCATAACTAATTTAGATAACTGGAAAGAAGCATAAACTTTGTCGGCAGCAACTTTTGCAAAGGTATCGGTTTTGCATCGGGTCAAGAACTTGGCCGTCGAGCACAGGAACGATCTTCTGTGGTTTTCCCAGCGAGACTTTGCGTTATTTAAGTCCGAGGTCAACCGCGCCATGAGGGGCCTCCACGCGGGCGACGGCGCCATGAATTCGGAGGACCTCGTCGCCAGGGACGTAGCCGATTACATGGGCCTCGAGAAGCATATTTCGGACCGATTGAAGCGGCAGATCCAACTGCGACGGCTGCTGCACTCGCGCGCGATCATGTTCGAGCAGAACCGTCGGCGCGGCGCGAGCATCGTCGATGCAGACGTCCTCGCCAACGTATCGGAAGTCAAGTCCCACTGGGCGAGGAAGCGCGCGAGAGCGATAGGACTCCTCCACGCCGACTCCGAGTGATGGACGCTGGAATACGAACTCGAGCTACTCTTCGTGCTACGGGCCTCATCAAGCTGTGGGAGATCGCGAATGTAAATAACGATGGCTGAAGTTTCAAGATGTCAGGCAGCACTCAATCATATTAGAACTTTTGTTGTTTAGTAAAAATTCGATTTGCATCCATCTTGGCATACAAATGTTCGTCGACCAAAGTACAGCAATTCAAGTTCTTCGACGCAGGCGCAACCATAAAATCTTAGTCCTCTCGCTGCAAAGTGCATGTACATCCGAGGAACTGCGTCGAATTTCGGGCAAGAGCTCTATGCTGGCACGCACTGCGGTTCGCAAGAGGATCACTTTCTATCTATACAACTTTTGAAAGTTTGAGAACTTAATGGTACATTTGCAAGAAAAGTTGGCGTTCTCTTGAGCAAGAGGGTAACAAATCATCAGAGGTTGCATTGTACAGTTGCATTCGAGAATGAGGTGTTCTTAAGGTTAAGGAGGATGTAGACAATATGTAGTGAGATTCAGGCAAATAGACTTCCGCTCTGGGGCACTCTGAAAAGGTGTCTATCTCTCATTGCTCTAGAGAGAGGCTTGTGTTGGATCTGATTATCGAAAATTCCTTGCCTTAATTATGAAATCTGACGGCTCTTGTTGCTGTTCCTGAATAAAATTCTGGACGGAAGAATGCGCAGCGCCACACCCTCACGCTCATAGTATATTTTCTACAGCTGAAACTTTCACTTGGACGATAAAACAGACTTAAATAACTACTTCAACTAGGGGACTTTGTTCTGTCCCCAAAACTTGCACAGCATCTATTGTACATCCAATGCGGTCGAGACACCAAATTTATGGTTGAACACATCACCTCGGAGAGAGTTCGGCACCTCTTATGGCGCCGACAGAAGCTCAAACAGTTCCGTCACTATTTCCTTCACGTTGCTTATTTCTTCGTGTATGTCATTCCGGGTCCCCTCGAGGACCGTCCGCACCACGTGCATCTCGTTCCGTCCCCTTTCCATTTCCCCCCGCACTTCCTCCTGAAACAAGGCCACGTCCTCTTTCAGCCGGCGCACCTGCTGGAGGCGGGACCGCTCGGCGCTCGCCTCCTTGCTCACGCTGGTCATCTGGCTCGTGAGGAGCCAGACGCGCACCTGCGGAGGCCACAGCAGGCCGAAGGTGACGAGGCCCAACAGGATCCACAGCGGCACCACGAAGAAGAGGGCGAAGAACCGCAGGACGTTGTAACAGACGAACTCCACGGAGAGGATCCCGTGCTCCTCTACGTCGTCGTCGAAGAGGTACATGAACTTCTTCCACAGCTCGCCCGAGGAGGACTCCTCGGCGTCCCGGGCGCCGCCCTCCCGCGGCCTTCGCGAGAAGTTGTTGGAGATGACGTCCATCTCCGCCACGAAGTCGAGGCGGTTGGACCAGAAGACCAGCGCTGCGGCGTCGAGCGGACGACGCTGGTGAGCAAAGATTCTAGATCGAGAACCCGATTCGCACGGCAGGGCGAGGTTTTCATTCCAATGGCATCGTATGCCCCCGATGCGATGTTGGCACATATGGCGTTTTCGAAAACCAAAGCCTCGCGCGGACTCACCCGCCCTCTCGTTCTGGATCACGCTGTACGACGACGTGACGATGGCGATCAGCACGTTCGCAAGCACGATCACGCACGCGAACATGAACACCGCGTACGCGAGCACCAGCAAGACGTTCGATTGGAAGTAGACCTCGTCGACCTCCCCCAGGAGCATGGTCAGCACCTTGAAGAACGACGTGCGGAAGTTGCAGAACGGGTCCGTGTTGATCGGCTGATAGTCCACCGCCTTCTCGCACTCCTCGTCGCCCGTGGCCAAATCCACGCCGCAGTCGAAGACCACCACGGGGAACTGGGTGTAGTCGGTGGCGTTCTGGGAGGGACACTGGCCCGTCGGATCGCGGAACAGCGTGTGGAAGATCATGGTGAACATGATCAAGATGACGGCCAACGCCAACAAGAACGAGAGCAGGCGCTTCATGACGTAGACGACCCCGCCCACGAAGACGGCGAATCCCACGATGATGCTCCGGAGGAAGTTGAGGACCATGACCCAGAACAGCGCCATGGTCAACGCCGTCCCGATTTGGAAGGCGTCCGTGGACAGCCACTTCCCGTTCATGACCACGGCCCAGAAGAGGATGAAGAAGACGTAGATGACATCGAGCCAGTTCTCAAGGTCGGAAACCCACGTGTCGAACAAGCCCAAGATCGCCAGGCTGAACGCCTGCACGACCTCCCGCGCCGAGAAGTAGAACGCCGCCAAGTACAGCGGCGCCAACCAGCCCCGGTGCATCTCGTCCTTCGGCGGGTCGGCGTGTCGATCCCGCAAGCTCTCGACGACCGCCACCTGGAAGAAGGCGATGACCAAGACGTAGAAGAACAAGTCCATGACGACGATCATCGTGGGAAATCGCGTGGCAATCTTGGCGTTGAGGATCTTCTGCACCACCGGGCTCAACACCGCCTCGTCCCGCAACCAATCGGGCAGGGACTGGAGGGCCGTGAGCAAGTCGGCCGTGGCGTTGGGACCCGCCTCCAAGTACTTCCGGAAGCACTCCCGGCAGTTCGCGCGCTTCTCCTTCTCGTGCTCCTTGATCGCTCCCGCGCGCGTGGCGAGCAAGTGCACGGGCAAGTTCCCCTCCAAGTCGACGGCGTCGACGACGGCGGGGTTCTGGGACAGGAGGAGGGCGACGACGCCGGGAGACGCGGGTCGGTCGGCGTTCCCCAAGGCGAAGTGGAGGGGCGTCCGGCCGCGGTGGTCGGCGGCCGAGACGGTGTGGAGGTTGGCGTCGGTGAGGACGCGGAGGGCGCGCTCGGTTGCGCCGTAGGCGCAGGCGTAGTGGAGGGGCTGGGCGGTTTCGTTTTCGGGGACGGGGAAGCGACGTGTCGCGTGAGGACGCGACCGAAAGAGAAAGGGGCGCAACTCCGCGTTACAGGTCACAGACAGCACTATCGGGGGACCCCGGTTGACTCCCCGAGGCATCGCGCCCTCTGGTGGCCCCCACTGGGATAGGGTTAGGTCCGCCTCCAAGCTTGACAGCTCAGATAGGGCAAACGGCCTGCTCCCCCCTGAGTCCCAGTTGAAAAGACGCGCATCGCTGGCTTGGGGTCAGCTAAGGTCATCGGGGAATCATCCATTCCGGAGGGGGCGCATAGCCCCCTGTGCCCCGCGGCAACGATGGACGATGCATCGAATCCTTCGCACAAAAATTGGCTCTTTCTCCGTGAACTTGACGCTAGCAACTCCTTCCAATTCAGCTATCTCTGCTTCGGATCGCCGCACTAGGTTTTTTCAGCCTCGACGGCTTTTTCGGTTTAATCGTTTGCCTCGGCGACGATCTCGCCGGCATCGCCGAGACCGAGCCCTTGACGCCAGCCCCGCACACAACGCACACCGCAGAACCTCGAGAGCTTGTTTCGGACCCGCAACGCGCGCGGCCTCGACGGCTTCGGCTCTCAATCGTTCGCCTCGATCAACGATCTCGCGGAGGCTAGCGCCGGCATCGCGCGGAAGGAGGCTCCACGAGGCCGAACCCTCGCAAACGACCCGCCTCCTTCGCTTGAGCCACGACGTCCGCACTCGCGAAAACAACGTTCGCCCCCGCACAACGACCGATCTTCGAAAAAATAATGATCGAGGCCATTGCTTGTTGCCCACCCCCCCCCTGTGGGTTTGCTCAAGATCTGTGGATAACGAAGGGCGTCCCACATCGTCAAGATCAGGAAGCAAGGATCAGCTGACTAGGCGTCCCAAGCTATGCTGACGGGCTTAGAAGATCATAAGGTAGGATTGAGTTGTTTTGATAAAGCCGATATTGAAATTTGGACTACAAATCAACTCTTGCTCGAATGGATCGATCGTACCAAAGGTGGGGATTGTGCCGCGGGGGAAATCTTGCCAAGATTGTGATCGTGCATAAAGAGAATCTTGGATCCCTTGTATGCAATATCACGTATCGTGCCTAAGATAGTGATCTTGATTTAGAGCACCCTCGAGATACCCGCCCAGGGCAATAAAGCCCATTTACCTCGAAAATATCTGGGGTAATGATACCCCCTCTATGGATATTGCCACAAGAACCTTCTTTGAAGGGGTGTGAAAGGAAGAGTAACACGAAGCAACAATGTCACCACAACTACCGTGGTAGATCCACCGTTGTGCTGCGATCACCGGGCCACCAACTGAAGGGATCTTTTCCATTACCTGAGACACATCCCAACCCATTTTTATGCCCCCCTTCGATGACCTTGTACTGGGATGAAGGTCGAGGGTGGTACTTCTGTTAAGAATGCATAAAAGGTGCGATTTCCTCATTCAGAAAAGGTTCTGGCAACTGACACTTCACAACCTCCTCGGGCTGGCCACGAACCAGTCCGATACCTGGTGCGCAGGATGACGGGGGGGACGCGAGGGGAGGCGCAATGGGACCTCGAGGTCCGCGACTCCCCGCCCGTGTGCGCTGCCGACCAGCGCTGCATCTTGTCTCCGAAGGCCATGTCTCCGTCGAGCGTTGGAGACGCGCCCGGCGTGAGGGTCGCATTTGGCGCGGCGGGGAGCTCGTCGACCCCCATGGGCGACGCCTTGAAGTTCCCCCCGCCATCCTTGCCGCCGTTGGACCAGAAGGCCACCTTCTCCCTCGTCTCAGATTTGATCTGGGAGGCGTCGAGGTTCCGCGCCTAGAGGTGGAACTCGCCCGGAGCCCTGGAGTCCTTGGCGCGTCCCTCGCTGAAGGAGGGGATGAGGAGCACCGGCCTTGATAGACCCTTCCCCATTTGGGCATTTCGTCACAATGACCTCAGGACGCCACCTGATCCTACATCATCGAACGTGTCCTTCATGTGTCCACGAAGGTTGTACATTGTCACGTCATTGTAATAATGGATACAAGCGTTGTGAACGCTTTGATTCTTACTTCGATTGGTCCTGGCTAGGTTGACAGACCGGCTGTGACAGACGCAGTTACTGGTGGGCACTTCACAGAATACTACTTTGACTGTTCTGGAGCCCAATGCTGCTGCCAGGGCCTTCCCCTAATTCTAATGCCCCCAATGCTGGGATATGCGCATTTTGCGAACCCCCCCCATCAAGGCACCAGGGGCAGACTTGATTTCTATGCCGTTGTCGTAGGAAACTGGTGTCAATCGTTCCAAACCCAAAAGCTTAAAACCCTGTGCTTTGTGGCCTGTGGCCATGGCTGAGGTTGTTCTCTAATTATTGTAGGGCCTTAACACACGGACCTCCTCTCCATTTTGAAAAACAGGGATATATTGGACAAGATCCTGGTCAATAACGAGGTCTAGGAGGGCCAGGGTCAGCAGTATCAGGACTAAAGAATCCCAGGAAAAATACTGTGCAACCCCAACCCAAGTATGCCGTGAGTAAAGTCAACATGTGGTGGGCAAATGGAAAGGGCTGATTAGTGTCTCAAGGTGAGGAAACAAAAAACAATTCCACAGTTTTTGCGTTACCATCTGTTTGGATTACTTGGAATTGGGTCACCATCAGATTTATGCTGACAGATATGAAAGATGTTATGGCCTCCTGACATCACTGTGAACGTTTAGGAGGCTATTGGCACAATTGGCAGAGACTACTATTTCAGCGGTTTTTGGTTCTCAATCACAAGATGGCTATGATCATCGCCACATTTGTCAAAAACGCCGTTGTAAGCGGATCAGAAATTATTGCTCAATGATATTTTCACCAATAAAAAATGACTTCGTTCCAACCTACCCAAGAGACAAAGTCAAAGCATATTTCATACGAGAACATGTAAGGGCTGAATATTTCTTGCAATACGATACTTTCAATGGTACCCGTTCCTGGAAGCCACACCGACCTACGCCACTGCTGCAGCCCAGAGGCCCCGCACAACTGCCCGAGGCGGGGCGGGGGGCAGCGTTGCACGCGCGCGGGGGAGCAGCACAGTGGACAAGTTTCGTCGCCTCACCATCAGTAGAGGGAGCACAGCTGGGGGCAGGAATGCCTTGGATCGCGCGGCTGCCCGGCCGGGACGTGGTTCGGACGGCGGGCGAGGGGGGTGTCACGCCCGTGCCTCTCAGGGCACCCTCACATCGCGGAAGATTGCCTACGCGGTATGGAACATGAACAAGAACAACATCGACGGTGTGGGCGTCNCCAAGGTCCCCAACACCTTGATCGAGGTTAGGGTGATGTCGGCGTTGCGGTCGGGTGGCGGTTGGGGGCGCTGACGCCCGCCAACATGCAGGCACGTTTCGGGCCTTCGCTGCATGCCAATCTTGTGAGTATTCTGGCTTTGCCTTGTGTCGCGTGCCAGATGCAAGACGCCGGACGACTGTGGGAGACGACAACACGAGGGACTTTATCGTCGCAAGGGACATTGCCATCGAGCTTGACGACGCCGTGGGAGACGACGCGGGAGACCTCCATCCATCGATCGGATTGGGCAAACCAAGTGCAGTACATGTCCTACGGTGTCAAGTGAGCGATCACCTCCCCAAGCACGACACTGTAGATTAATGGAGTGACGCCCCTCGACTTCGGAAGCCTCGACACGGTCCCGATCCCGTCCAATGCCGCCAGCAGCTCAACATCCGCCGGGATTGGGGCTGTCGTTGGTCCCGCTGCATTCAAGATCTCCAAAGCCTGCACGCGCAACGAACGGTGACCCCTCCGGCGCCCTCGATCACGGGGACGAAGGCGCAGTAGTCGTACAGGCCGAGGTCGGCCTCGATGACGACGACGACGTCGGCTCCGAAGCCTGATACGACGAGGATGTAGGCATATGTTGTAGAAGTTGGTGCCGTAGTGCAGGACGCGCACCGTGCATCACATGACATCAAACTTGGACGACTCGTCGCTCAGCTGAAACATTCCGGTGTCGTGGAGTACATTTCCGCCTCGGACAAGGTCGATACGCCGTCGGTTCGTATCGGCTCTCCGTTGAGAGTCGGCGGCTGCCCGGCAATGCTGACCCAGCGTTCGTCCAGGACGCACTGATCTATCCCCGACCACCGACCTGCCCTTGTACAGCAGCGAGACGAGCGTATCGACAAGCGGCTTTCCAGTTATGAACGACCGCATGCCACCAATCGGGTCCAGCACCCACACCCAATCGGCATCGACATCCTTCACGCCGTACTCCTCGCCGTAGATTCCGTGGTCTGGGAATCACTCCCCGATGAGATCCCACATGGCTCGCTGGGCGGCCGGATCGGCGAGCGTCACTGGACTCGCGGACTGAAACTCCGACCGATCCTCCTCCACCTTGATCTGGCAAAGGCACGGGCGGGGCGGGCCCAGCTGAGGAACGCCGTCGCGACGGAGGCGGCCACGGCCCTCTGGTGGCCCCCACCGGGATAGGGTTAGGTCCGCCTCCAAGCTTGCCTGTTCCCCCCCGAGTCCCAGTAGAAAACGCGCGCATCGCTGGCTTGGGATCGGCTAAGGTCATCGGGGAATCGTCCATTCTGGAGGGGGCGCATAGCCCCCCTGTGCCCCGCGGCAACGATGGACGCATCGAATCCCTCGCGCAAACATCGGCTCTTCGCTACGTGAACTTGACGCTAGAGCAACTCCTTCCAATTCAGCTCTCTTTGCTTCGGACCGTCGCACTAGGTTTTTTTCAGCTTTGATAGCTTCTTCGGTTTCGTCGTTCGCCTCGGCGTCGATCTCGCCGGCATCGCCGAGACCGAGCCCTCGACGCCGGCCCCGCATACAACGTACAACGCAGAACCTCGAGAGCTTGCTTCGGACCGCAACGCGGCGGCCTCGACGGCTTCGGCTCGACCGTTCGCCTCGGGCATCGCGGTTCTCCGTCGACATATCCGCCCGGAAACTGAACCCTAGGCACACGACGTCTTGCCCCCGCGCGCGACCGTCGTCGAAAATCGTGTGGCCGAGACGACGCGGCGATCGCCTCCGGGACGCGCGCATGATTCGCACGTCGTCTCTCCGACCGGGAGCCCGCCGCGAAAGCGAGGCGTCGCCCCCTCTCCGGACTCGCTCCCCCTCGACGGATTCCGCCCCCCGCCCACTCTCCTCGGTCAGAAAGGGCTCCTCTTGTACTTTCGCCTCGCGCCCGGCCCGGCGCATCGCGTCGCGTCGAAACGTCTCGAGGGGGACGTCGGCACCTCCCCTCCCCCGCGGAGACAGATCGGACGTCTTCGACCGCGCGAACGATCGAGAAGAACAGCGCTTCCCTCTGCCGTCGTCTCACCCCTCTCGAAAAACTCTCACCAGCATGCCGTTCTCGTCGGGCATCAACGCCGCTCCCGTGTCGCTCAACAGCGCCACCGCTTCTTCGCTGGCCGGTCGCTCCGTGTGTCCCAGCGCGAAGTGCAACGGCGTCC
Source organism: Thalassiosira exigua (assembly GCA_036939895.1). Taxonomy (NCBI): domain Eukaryota; phylum Bacillariophyta; class Thalassiosirophyceae; order Thalassiosirales; family Thalassiosiraceae; genus Thalassiosira; species Thalassiosira exigua. The sequence goes on from JALLPA010000023.1 coordinate 10,197, forward strand.
GCTTTCGCTTGTCCACGCTCGTCTTGGACGACGGACGACGTTCCGCCAAGAGGACGAGGACCGATTCCGACGCCTCGTTCGCGCACGCGTAGTGCTGAGGAAAGAAGAGAGAAAAGCGGAGAGAGAGGAAGCGGAGAGAGAGGGACGCGAAGTGAGGGGAGGGGCGACGAGCGATCGAGAGAGTGGTCGCGACGCCCCGTCCGTCGAGGCGAACACGCCGTTCGTTCGACGGCAGCGGGCCGGGGGAGCGTTTCGTTTCCCCCTCCGAACGCGCGAACGTCGGTTTCCCGCGCATCGAGGCCTCGCGACATCGCGACTATCGGTCCCGAGAAATCGGGTTCCTCGCATCGGGCCTCGCGATCTCGCGACGACTCGCGCCGGGTCGCGCGGCGCGGGCGGGACGAACGCAGTTCCTGGGCTGGGGCCCGGGGGACGCGTCTCCCCCCTCCCCGACGCTTCGAACCCCCGAAGCCGAACCCCCGCGCGAGGTCTTCGCGGCGGGTACATGAATACCTCAGTTGTTTAGAAGTCAGTTCCCATCCGGTAGTTCGTGGTTTTTCGGTTCGTTGTTTCCCCCCTTGCGAGCGTCCCGAAAGTCCTCCTCCTCGCCTGCGGGGGGCGGCCACCTCGACGGAGAGGCCGCCGCCCTCGTTCGGGATTCGGGACTCGAGCACGATCAGGAACGAACGCACGCACGGGTTTCGTTCTCGAACTCCCGCGGTTTCGTGCGCGGCGGCTGGCGAGGGCGATCGTACGTCTCGGATTTCGTCGACCCTCGCCAGCCGCCGCGCACATAACTGCGCGTTCCTTCGCGCCGTACGGTGTTCCCGCCCCATATTCGTTACATCGATTTTCAAGCATCAGCCTAAAGCCCCCTAAACCCGTTTCACTAATTGTACCTCTTTCACCATCTCTTTGACCTCTGTCTATAGTAAGTCTAATGGTGACGTCAGCACGGCCTCTTGTTGGCACGAAGGCGGAAAAGGAATGAGGAAACAGGCAGCCATTGTGGCAAGCATTTTGTTGCCCTCGTTGCCTCTTCTGGACATCACTTCCTTGTCTCTCCACTCTGTTGCCCCCCTGCTATCGCCCATGCTACCCACAATGTCCCTCCCGTCGTCCTCTGAGAGAGGCACCAGGGGTCTCTCTCGTGCCTGTCCAGCGTCTCTTTATTATCTGCAAACTCAATTTCCATCCTGCGCTAGGGCTGAAAGGTCTGACATCATCATCGTGATCTGCCACGACGTTGACCCAGTTTGTTGCTCTTGCTCCTCCACTTGGAAGACCCCCTCCCTTTATTTGTATGAAGGTTTTGTAGATCCATCCTCCTTCTCCTTGCTTGAAGAACACCCCGTTCTGGCATTGACATAAATATGACTCCCCCCCCCTTCTTCCGTTAGAGTGGTGCAAAATTTCTGCAGATCCTACCACGGAAACATGTGGGACACATGGCAACAGCAACTCCACGGCAATGGATTCCCTTGTAGATCAGGAGACAGTCCCATCAACCTGTCTCATGAGACCCTTTTTCTAGCTGAACCGGTCTCCATGTAAAGCAGACACTTTTGTCACAAAACTTTTGTGTTATCACAATAATATGGCATTTTGATGACATACCTTTGCGAATGAATAGTTAGATAAAAGTAAACCTTCAAGTGATCAGACAACACCATTGAGCTAAAAAGTATTACTCTAGCCAGTCTATATTGCATTTGTCGTTTGGCGTGGACAGATTTGTCTGTTAAGGCCGACAACTGTCATAGTCTTTGACGGGCGGCAATTTAGTTGCGATTTGCTGAGCTCTACTTTGTTTTAAGGGGGGTTGAGGTGGAATGTAATGCCATGGGAATTGCTCCAAGGAAATTATTACGGAAATCCTCGAGATGTGATTCTCCACTCGGCGCTTTCATAGTGCCTTTACCGGTACTGTGGAGACCGTCAAAGTGATGGGAATCCAGTGGGTGCCATGGTTGGTTGGTTGGTGGATACGATCCGTACCTATATATGTCTCTCTCTCTGCTCTCTGGTCTACCTACCTACAGTCAACACTCGCACAGAGCAAAAAAATCTCCTGAAAAGACGCACAAAATCCATGGCGAGTAGATAATTTTACTAATTCCTCTGAATAGACAGAGTGTCCATAAAATATATCTTGGTCTGATGACAGGCCATCCTAAATCCACTCGTCCCGTCCTGAATATGTCCGAGGTGCTCGAATCCACCCCCCGTCAGCCCTAGACCAAGCCGCCCGCCCCTGCTCTTGGCCTCTGCAAAAAGTATAAAGAAGGGTGATGATATTTTTATTGACGCATAGATAACATTGCAAAAGAAAAATAGCCCACTTCTCCTTATCTTGACAGGAAGAGATAAACCAACTTCCTCCGTCTCAATCAATTTCACGTTCCTGCCGCCTGAGGCTGACCCTCCCACCTCTGATGTCTGCCTGCAGGACAAGAAAGAATAACAATTAGATTTGTGTACAATCACGCAAATAAAATTGAACGAAAAATGAGGCCAACGTCTCTACTCTATTGGAGACAGGGAGTCCAACCGTCTAACAGCACCCCTATCAAACCAACTTCCCCATCCTCCAGTGCCCCGGTCAAATTAACTTCCCCACCCATCCCATTGCCAAGCTGCCTGAAACGAAGGAGTGGACGTGCCAACTTTTTTGCTAGATGGAGAATTTTTGAAAAATACAAGGAGACCCTCTCGTTTGATTACAACGTGAAGATCCTCGAGAAGCAGATAACTGGAGACAAACCACTCTACAAGTCTGTGAAAGATGACCTGATACAAGTCGTACCAAAACTCACCACAAAGTTCTGGGCCCATCTGAAAGCATAGGAAGAGGAGCAGCAGATCAACGTCACCCTACTGAAGAGTTTGAGAAATACGAGATTGACGAAGCCAACAACGCGCCCACAGATCAAATGGAGGTTGACTGGGAAAAGGCCTTCAAGTCTATCAGCCGAAAGACTGCTGAACAGACTGTCCATTGCAGACTGGCACAGGCGAAAGGATGTGCGCAAAAAACTATTTGGGTGGTGTCGCAGATCAGGAGCTGACGCCCAAATCGAGCAGAATAAAACAAAAAAGAAGCCCGAAGCAAAATAGAAGTAGTGGAAAGCCAAGGTCGCAGAAGAAGTCGTGTCTGAACTACGAAGACAAGGGATCCGATGACAAACGGGATCAGCTGAAGGAACGACGCCAACTAGAGCGCGGTCGGCAACGAGGGAAACAACCATGCAGCATATTCTGGAGTCTGAGCATGACATGATTGCATACGGAGAGCCCAGACCCCCCACGGGCATGCTACAACACGTCACGTTGCCAGCAAAGAGCGTCCTACCAAGGACTCCAGGACCATGGGGGGTGATGCAAGGACCACAACAACCAAGGAGTTGGGAGGTCAACGCAAAGGCAGCAAAGGCAAAAATGGAGGAAATAGCTAGAATGGGAGGAGCGGCGCCAGGCGTGTTTTGACAAGGACGCATATGAGGAGGTCAGATGATACGCTGCCCAGCAGCGCAATCTATTTGTCTACTGCACTGATCCCCGCCTCTCCTGCTGGGAGAACTTCGAGCGCTACATCGGGAGCCTACCCGTCTCTCACTTCCAATCCAAGATAACAATCAAAGCTTGCCACAACTTCTCTGAGCCGTGTTCGAGAATACCTAGAGGCGTCACCAGCCTCCTGGGCCTCGGCCCCAAATATTGCATCAAGAGGCCGACGCCAACCAACAAGATCAAATCCACGACCTCGACGTTTAAAGGTGACACGAGGATACTGGACTGGATCCTCACACAGCTGCCCAACGATTTGGGATACATTCCAGGGCTCTATCTCAAGAGCGGCTGGAAGGCACCCCCTTTGAAGGACAAGGTCATCGAAGCCCCCATCACGGCCTTCAAAAACGCACTCATCACTGAGCAGGCACAATGCAATGTTCTTACCATCTCCAACCTCACTCCGTGCCACTGGAGACTCATCAAGTCCCTCCACAACAACGATGGATTTATCATCATCGAAGTAGACAAGAACCTTGGCGGCTGCTTCTTGTTGCAAAGAACTAACTGCGGACACGCAGTGGTAGAACACCTTGGCAACTGTCAGGTTTACAAGCCCCTCTCCCAGCAAGAGATGACGCAATGACAACATTGCCTTCGCTGGCAGTAGAACTTGTGGCGCTACCGATGGTACAACCTAGGTAAGGGCGAGCTGAGCGAAGCGAAAAATACCCTTCTCCTACGCACTTACGAGCGAGGGCAATCACAAGCCCACGAAGTTTTGAATGAGCCTCAAAGCCCACAAGACTCCGTGAAAAATGGGGCCCAACATTTGCTACGCTGACACCCTTGTCAGCTACCTCAGCCTATGGCTCAACTACCAGTTCCAGAAGCTGAAGCAATTCATTTCAACCTACCTGAAATATAGCCACGATCTCCTTCGATGCCTCAAATCACTAGTTCCCTACCTCCAAACGCAAAGCTTTTCACCGCCAACACCAATTCAATATACACAAACATTGACACCGACCACTCTATCAACGTGACCGAACTGTGGCTCAACAGCCTGCACCTCCCCAAGGACTATCCTCTCGGCGCGGTAAAAAACGCCATGGTTATAGTGACGAAAATAATATTTTCCAATGGGGCGACACGTAATTTTTTGCAGCTGCTCGGAACCGCAATGGGAACCTCTGCAGCTTGCATGTGAACGGCGATTTGTTACGCCGACCACGAGATGGGGCTGCTGATCCCCAAATACACGAATAATTTACTCATTTTGTGCGGTTCATCGATGCCATGTTTGGCATCTGGCTAGACAATGGGGACAGGAAATGTTGACGACTTTGGAATACTTACCAGGGAGTTTGAGGAACTGTCGCTTTCAGTCGACTCCTCACGATCTCAATTGAAGGCAGCAGTCTAATGACTAAAACCTATGAAAAATCGATCAATATATACCAGTACACTCCCTCCCCCTATCTGCACAACCCCCTGGCATTATTGAGGGCATTGTATTTGGTCTGATGGGGATATCTTTCCTGCAAAACATAAACAGGAGGAACACCACAAGCTGGCGACAAACTCTTCTCAAGATTCATTGCAAGAGGCTGGGACAGAGTCACAATCAAGGGCCACACCCTCTTTGCAGACAACAAACTTCGACACAGCCCACTCACCGCTGTCACTCCAGAGCCCATTTGCAACAAAATTGGCTCTTTATTCATCTGGAATACCACCCCAATGATATTTATCGCAAGAAAGTTTGCAAGCTGTGCCAGCTCCATTGCAAGCAAACTTTCAAGACCAAGCTGGAAGTCAAGCAAACTACCATTGCATACCCCAAGCACCACAACCCACAAGAAACGCTGACAAAAGGAAAATTGCACCAGCCTGCTGGACAAGAAGCAAGCAAGTATTACTAGGGGGATCTGCCTTATCAGCTCCCCCATTTTTGCCGGCTACATGCAATACCATGCACTCGCAGCGGCAACAAAATCTCTGAATAAATTTGGATAAAACTATACTTTACGCAAGCCTACACAATCCCCACCAACCATTGCCCATGGCGCTGGCTGCATTTTTCCGCTGAAGAAGTTAAGTCAAAAGGGGAGCTGTCTACCCCCTACGGAAATTACTAGCAAAACAGTCAGCGCATCTACTCCTTCATTTAAATTGACAACCCTACGCCTGCGAGAAGATAAACTATTATGATTATTACGTGCAACATTACGCATAATGACGCCATGACGCGTCACGTCATCACATTTTGGCCTCGTCACCCTTACATCAGCGTCACGGTTTGGCCATGACGCATGCGAGTCACGCCTCATTTGTGTTGGGAAGCGCGTCGTGGGACTTAATACATAATGCAACATCACACACCCCGGCCCCTGCCCAGCACTGGCCAACGGTCACACAACACACAAAGAAACAAATCAATCATACCATAGCCAGGCCGGCCGACTCGAGATGGGTGATTCTGCCGTCACCCCAATTGGCTCATGCCATCATTTGCTCCCTCTCCATTCATCCCAAACAACTGACGGCTCATTGCATCATCGGCTGTGGTGGTTGGAGATGGGCTGACTTCCCTGGCCTGACGCTGCTCTCCAGCTGGATCTAGCATCGCTGGCGCCACTGAATTGCAATTCACTTGTCTACTTCTCATTACTATTCGCATTGCTCCCTACCATTACCTATTAACGAAAGGTCCTCTCCCTCGAAAGCCTCGGCGAAAAACTCTGGCAACGACAACGTCCTTGCGCAGATGCAGGGGTTGAGGGCAATCTCGGGAACGTCTGTATTGTGAGTTGACCCTCTGTTACCCCTAGTATACCTCACGCTCTGCTTCTTCTTCGACTCCTTGGTACGGGAGGTCCCTTACGGGGCCTGAACAATGCTGTTGGTGCTATTTTTGCCTTGTTGTGGTTCTGATTGTTTGCCATGGGAGCTTGGGTGGCGTCAGCGATCGTTCCGATGGGATCAGGATTTAGGAGAGCGATGGCAATTGTGTATCCGAGGATTTGGAGCCGGCGATTCTCCATGACATTAGGAACTGCAGATGTGCCACATCCCACACTATAACCCATTGGACAACTCTTTAGATATTGGCAAGATTTCCACTGGACAAGCGAAACGGCCGACGCCGACGAAGAGGCTGGCATGACAACCTACAATGCCACTGACGTGCAATAAGGGACACCCCTGCCGCAGTTCACTTCAAAGCCGTATCTGCTGATGGTCTAATAGAGTGTAGTTCTAACTTTTCATGTCTCGAATCTTGCCCTCCCTACCCTATCAGCCTCAGTCCTTTCAGTACTTGCGTGCTTATCATACCGTTATTTGTTATGGTTTCATGGCACCCCTCTATCTCAGGTGTTCTATATGTCAAATTGAGTCTGACGAAGCCGGGACTGATATGACAGAGTAAATGACGTGTCGAGTCCGACAACATGCCAAACTACACACTAACTTGAGTTGTCATATGGGCTTGTGGCGCAAAACGACATCACAGCATTTACAACATGACGTTTGTCACATCACATGGCATTGTGTTTTTGAGCTTCAAATGTCATAACAAAAAGCATAATTATCAACATAGAAGAGAAACGAGAAAAATTAGTTTTTGGTCACATAAATATAATGCAGTAAAAGATCTCATCTTTCAATGATCAACCTCACTGTCTCTGTGACTGGGGCAACGACTATGGCGTGCTCATGCTTGGTCTCCACTTTATCCTTTGTTGGAGTGGGCTTGGTCGGTAGCTGGGGCAAAATAGGCTGACTGCGGCCGTGGTTGTGCCCTGGATGGTGGGCTATGAACAAAACCATATCAGTTGCCGATGGTGTGGCAGGGATGTAAGGAAATTGGCAGAGAAGTTACAACTATGAGGGGTCAGTTGTTATATGGTTGGTCATCAAGGATTCCACTGTGGCTACGAATTGAAGAAGTCTGCGACTGGCTGCAAGCTGTGCAGGACGGAAATTACTTGTAAAATACGAGTAGTTAAATATGGTGTTTTCATACACACTTATGTTCCGTTAATATGTACCTCTTCATTGACGCACCCATTGTTCTCGCTCATGAGCCTGGATCATCCCGGCCCTTTGATTCTCTGCATGTGGCAGGGATGTGCAGAGTGCGTGACGGAGATGTCATTACGTGACCATTGCGTGGTTGTTGTTGGTGTCTAGGTTGTTAATTTCGGCCAGAAATGCCAAAACTTCGAATTTTCCCCCTGCAAATCCGATCTTTGAGGGTGAAAACGGATTCAAAACCTCCACCAAACTGGAGTTTGAAGCAATCAAAGTTTTGATTTAAATACGTTTCTACACAGGAATAAAAAATCTACGTAGGAATAAAAACAATGACGAACGACATCATCAATCATCGACCGTCCGCTCTCGCCCGTCGGTTCCTTTTATTATTCGGGACACACTATTGCCTACGATATGATGATTCTTCTTAGGTACAATGTCATTTTAAAGATAATGGTTGCAGACAAAACAATTAAAATAATTTCCAAGGTAGATAAAAAGATCCGTCTCCATTACTAAACAAAGTGCATTCGAGTCTCTTCTAAAGCAAGTCCCCCCCACAAACCATCACAATTTCCTCCTTTGCCTCGCGGCAACGCTTCCTCGCCCGCCCTGGTAAGATTGTTTGCCCCGCTGTTCGTTTGCCGTTTGCCCTGTCCATTTGCCCCCCCGTCCCAATTGTGCCTTTGCCACCGCTCTGTCTCCGTTGGCTGTTTGCCGCGTCGCTCGCCCTATTTTCCGGTTGGTTATTTTGCCGCGTTGCTCTCTGCACCTTTGTGTCGCCGTATCGCTCAGTGCGCCTGTCGTCTTGTTGCATCATTCATTCGGTGCGCCCGTCAACTCGCTATTTCGCTCGCTCGGTGTGCCCATCAACCCGTCGCGCTGCTCGCTGCAGACTTAGAACTAGTGCAGGACTAGCAAAACTAGAGCAAGAAAAAAGTACCCCTGTGCACTAGATAATCTAGTGCAGTCCTATATAGGAATTAGTAGGTAACATACTAGTGTAAGCTAGTGCAATGACCAATTTTCAATGTATGTTTTTCTTGCTCTAGTTTTGCTAGTCCTGCACTAGTTCTAAGTCTGGCTTGCTGTGCCCGTTGTCTTGCTGGATCGCTTGCTTGCTGCGCCCGTCAACTCGCTATGTTGCTCGCTACACCCATCGACTCGCTGCATCGCTCGCTGCCCTCGTCTACTTGCCGCATTGCTCGCTGCGCCCCGTCGACTCGCTGCATCACTTGCTGCGCCCGTCGACTTGGCGCATCGCTTGCTGTGCCCCTCGTCTTGCTTCGCCCGTTGTCTTGCTGCGTCTCTTGCTTACTGCGCACGTCGTCTTGCCGTGTTGCTCGCTGCGTCCACACTTACTGCACCTATTGTCTTGACACGTCGCTCTATGCACCCGGCGACTCGCTGAATTGCTTGCTGAGCCCGTCGAATTGCTGCGTCGCTCGCTGTGTCCGGCGTCTCTGCACCCGTCGTCTCGCTATGTCACTCGCTTGGTCCAATGCGCTCACGGAATTTTTGGACGCTCCACTTCCAGGTCCAAAAAATGACTTTCAGGTCCAGGGAATGAATGGGGGGGGGAGATCTGAGAAAAGAGGAGGGGGTGGGGGAGGAGGAATACGCTGAAGGGGGAGGGGGGAGGTGAAGAGGGAGGGGGGAGAGGGAGGAAGAGCCTGTCGTCCCCATTCGGTCTCGGAACCTGGGGCTGGGGACCTCCTCCCCGGCAAGATCCTTGGCCAGTCTCCAGCGGACGCTGGCTTAGACATCTGGTACTCAGCGTCTGCTGCTACTGCTACCTACAGGGAGGGGGGGGATCTATTAATACTAATTAAAAAGAGGGACATATTTTGTAACACTTTCATTATTGCTACAACTACTTATTGTAGAGCCGAGAAGAGGAGAGCTTGGTAGCTCGCTCGCTTGGACGTTCTTCATCATATTAGCTTGGGCGGTAGTCGAGGCCAGGATCCCTGCGACACTAGTGGGGCACGGCTTTATATCATAGTTTGTAGCGCAGCAAGGTATTCACATTGAGAGGGTTTTTCGTATGTACTTTGTTCTCTCTATGATCTACCTATTAGGATGCCTCTATGTACAATATGCACCGAAATTTCAAAATTTCGATTTCGTGCCGGTACTCCAAAAACAATTATTTCGCGTAGAAATAACGAAATAAACAAAATTCCTTGAAATATTTTGAATTTTGTTTCAATTCAGGGGTCGAACAAGGCAAAACCGGAATTGAAATAGACAACCCAGGTTGGTGTTGGCTGGAGCACGGGTGTTCATCACTTGAATGAAGGCCTTTCGTAACCAGTAGCGAGATTCAAAATTGAATTGAGTCCAAAAATCACATCTGTGATACTGTTTTTTGCACACACTCCATATAAGGTCACATCCTCCAAAAATCAATATCCACCTGGTGATAGAAAATAAATTGTGGGTAAAAATGATTACATAGCAAAGCTAGTGCATCCAATGCAAGAATTGAATTGTTGCAATCAGGAAAGTTTTTGATTGGATTGAAATGTTTCAACAAAGCATAACCCTAATGCCTCTAATCTTTGTCAGTTTTAAGAAAAAACTTTCTGACATCGTCGCTTTTCCCACTGAAAAAAAACATTTTTTATGCATAACCTCATGAACAATTTGACGCAGCAAGAATCAGTTCTCTGAGTCCATTTATTTGTACTCCAATGACAATCAAACAAATCGTCACACCACATGTACGGGAGACAATAATTTGGCGCTGCAAAGGGACACGGTCACTCCGATGGCATTCAGACCTTTCAATGGAAGTGGTGCAGGCCTGGGAGACGTTTCGCAGTGCCATAACTTCAAAACGCAACAGTATTTATTCTAAAGTCTATCAAATGTGAAAAAGATTCAATTATTTTTATGCACCTTTGTGTCCAAATTTTTGGAAGCCCTGACACTCCCTTCCGGAAAACCACCATGCTGAATTGATAGCTGAGGTCATCAGCTATTGAAACGTACACAATGGTTAGTGCTGGGATGACATCAGGCTACAGAGCGGACATTGGCATGTGTCTTGCTCTATCTCGTCTCGTTGCGTGTCATCAGGTTTGTGTGTTATGTGTTTCATTCTGGCACTTTGTTGGTGAATTTATGTACGTAGTTTACAATATAGGAAGCAAATAAAAGAAATCTGGCCAGTTAGATTCCTCCAGTTTCTATTCCGAAACACGACCAGATCGTCACCAATTTTCAATATTAAAGCGTCGCCCCAATCCTCTATTCATGAGAATTGGGACCCTGTTTTGAAATTGGCGATTGAATGAGTTTGTGGGAGTGAAAGGTTGTGGAGAAGACTGGCCACTTTTGGTGGTCGATATATCTAGGTATGTATCAATCGTCGGTTGTGCATATCAGTAGTATGCACCTGAATGTCGTAGTTTGACAACACTATAGGAAAACAAGAACAGGTCCGGCTGTTGTCTCGCCTTGGCCTTGTCCATGACCATGACCATTGTCTTTGGCGTAGACAAAGACAAAGACGACTGTCATTGTAATTAAATCTTGAAAGAGCAAGGGTCAAGCAGAATGCGACTAAAAATAATTAAATGTCTTGAATTATAAATTTGAGAGAAGTATACTGAGGCGTTGTTCTATTTTACTAGAAAGAAGTTTTTAAAAGCATTTGAACTGATTCAAATCAATACATTTGAAATCATTATTGTTTCCCCCAGCTCATTGGCTCCTGCTCCTTGGATACAGGATGCTTGCTATCGAACAGCGACTTGTTCGATTGTGTTCCAAAGTGTGCTCTGATTACCAAATTGTCCCCGATACCGGCCAAAAAACTCTTTTTCAATGCCACAATCAGAACCCTCTCGGCTTCTATGAGACGATAAGCTTTGGAGAAGGCATGTAGCTTTCCTACATCGCCAAAGTGATCACAAGCCTGTGATCACTCCTGCATTCGTAGAGGTATCGTACTCCTGTTTTGCATGCGGTTTTGTGTTTGGTGGTGTCCTATCTCCTATCTTGATTGGCTTTTCATCACAGTTTTAGTCGCGCACCTGCTCTTGAAAATCCGAATCCATCGTGGAATGTCTTTCCTTCATTCTCACGATAGAAGTACGATACTCAAATTCAATCCCGTCGCGTCCCGACTTGATATCCCGTGGCCTATTCGTGGGCCTCTCTCTAGAGTAGAATATCCACCTACTTCTATTTACATAGTACCTACTTACCATACTTACCATCCTGCCAACCTGTCCCATCCGTGCTCGAGAGGCGTTCGTGTCATCAAAAGACCCAATTCCAACGATTCGGAGTTCCGACGAAAAAGAAGTCAGAACGCGGGATCTCCCGGAAAACAGAACTGCCACGACAGTTCACGACGCTATCGTACAGTTTCACTCTATGCTTTACCTTATTGCCCAACGCATCTAGTCGGCAAGGTCATATTTCCTCGCAGGAGTACAATAACCGACGCTTTCAAAGAAGCAATCTGACGCAATTATGAGCATAGTATCACCGGCACAACGGTCAAGACCAACTATTTCAATGCATCCCATGGTGAAGTTCAGGGAGCCCATGAGCGCGCTTACCGCGTATCCTTTTTTTAATACTTGAAAAACAGCGGGCAGAAAAGCTCCGGGAGCTCTATCACGGCACCTGCTCTACTGGTCTGAAGAAGCAAGGCTGTCGTTCAACGGTCAGCGATGTTGTTCTACCAACGTTTCCTCCCCGGTATCGAAGTCTTGGCCTCTCCTCCCAATGGTTTGTATCCGAAATCAACAATTTCAAGCGGACCATTCGCGTACACGATGCAACAAAAGAGCAATGGAGAACACTTGACAAAACTACTGGGGCCTTTCTCGAAGACATGGTGCACATATTGAGAGAACAAGGCAATGGACAAAATATTAATGCTCAAAGCACTACCCCCTGCATATGCATCCCACCGCTCAGCCCTACTACCATCACACCGCCACCTTCGCCACCACCAGAAGCATCAGAGGATCCGACCATTCCCAAAGAATACCATCCCGGAAGTAGGAGAAGAGAAGTAGACATGAGCGATGATGAAATCATGTCTATTTGGAATCATGCCACGCCTACTGAAGACGGAGTAGACTTGGAGGCGTTACGCTCGCAACATGCATAGCGATTGAACAAGTTGTTACATAAAGACTTAACGAATAAGAAACATCATTTTCGATACCTAGCAAAATAAAACGCACTCAATAGTATTACACACAGTTTATGTTGCTATATCCTATATCCAATCAACTTAACGCAAAGCACGATCTGTATTTTCCCATTGGTAGATGACTCCTGAAGCCTTTGTTGTCAGATCGTGCAATCGTGTAACAGTTCTTCGATGTAACCTTGCGATCCAATCGACATTTTTTAAACGAAGCGGCAGTTATACACATGTACAGTACAAGTCACGTATAATACACGGGTCCCTTCCTACAAATCCTCTCGGGCGGACTTCGCCTTCTCCTCCAACAGGAGCATCTTCCTCGTCACCACCGGACGGTCGGCCGTCTTCCGTTTGAATTCGACCCCCGCCGTCTCGGCCGCGGTGGAGTCCGCGCCCTTCCGAGCGCGCACCTGCCGCCGGAGCCACGCGTCGGGGTAGAGGCCCCGCGGGACGTCCATCTCGCGGCGGAACGCCTCGGCGAGGAAGTGGTCCTGCGTCCCCGGCCGATCCACGTAGAGCGTCCCCTCCCACGCCAGGTCCGCGGCGATGTGTCGTCCCTCCGGGAGCGTGCAGAAGGGCATCCTCGCCTGCGTGCTCTCTTTGTCGAAGTGAAACATCTCGGCCTTGTAGACGAACGCGCTCGGGTCCCAGGGATCCGGGTAGCGCTCCAGGATGTTGCACGGACGGATGCACTCGTGGGGCAGCCCCGGGTCCTGCCACTGCGAGTAGATGATGCCGTTTTGCTCGTCCCTCCCGATCACCATGCCGTCGCCGTCGAAGAAGCACATGGACACGATGTTGTCGGGGTAGGGCTCCGTCTCCAGCTCCTTCTCCGTCCTCACGAACGAGTCGTCTTTCAAGGAGTGGTACCACCGATCCGCGGACTGATAAGCCGACGCTCCCGGCGGCGCCCGCCACCCACTCACGTGATCGCCCCACGCCCTCGCCCATGACTGGCCGTAGTCGACGTAGATCTCGTCTTCCTCGTCGAGGTCTTCCAAGGCCACGACGTCGAGGGCCAGGCCCACTCCGTGCTGCGCCGCCAGCCGCTCCGCGGACACCTCCAGCAGCTGAGGGTAGTGGTACTTCTGCCGACGTCTGGACGGCGGCGAGAGGGCGTCCTCGTCCAGGGAATGCCACCGGAGCATCGCGTTCGCCCGGACGCCCGGGGGAGGGTGGTTGACGTACGAGAAGAGCGGGCCGTACGGGAGGAGGAGGAGGTCCGAGTCCTCGTGTCCGAGCGCGTAGTTGAGCAGGAGCTGTCGCGGCTCCGTGCCGTTCCCGTCCACCTCCTTTCGGTGGACGGGCGCGACGGGCGTCGTGAGGATGGTGTCTCCCTTCTTCATGGGGAGGTTGGCGAAGAGTCCCATGCCCCCCGCGGCCTGCGAGTCGCCGAACTTGATGTTGTCCAGACATACGTGCCTGGGATCGCTGCTGTTGTACGGCATCCTATACTGCCAATCCCGAAACTTTCCTCCGTCGAACTGGTCGTCGTTGCACTCCATCACCAATTCCTGCCCCGGGGCGATGTCTCGCACGGCCATGTAGCCCAAACCGTGGCGGTACGTGTACGATCCCGCCCGCGGATCCTCTCGCCCCGGCACGTCCACATCTTCCACGAGGTTCCGTCGGGAGACGCCCGGGAGCCACCCGCTCCCCCCCAACGCGACGTTGAAGTTGCTGTTCGTGCACGGCGCCACGGACGAGATCCCGGGCGCGAACCAGTACGCGGCGTCCCGCTCTCCCTCCCCCCACAGCGCGAGCTCGGGCGTCGTCTCGAGGGCCTTCCACAGGTACTCGCGCAAAGGCGGGTGGAGGGCGTCGACGCGCACGTCGTAGAACGGGACGAGGGGCTCGTCGAGGTCGGCGAGGTAGGTGTCGTCGGGGACGGGGACGCCGGCGTAGATCCCGAGGCCGAAGCCGTGGGAGGCCCCCTCCTTGACCTGGGAGGGGGCGAGGTAGAACTCGCACGGGTCGCCGGGGTAGGAATCGGGGGGTGGGGGCGGGACGAATCCTTCCGCGGCGGCGGCGGACGGCGCGGACGCCGCCGCGAGGAGGAGGGGAATCGACGCCGCCGCCGCCACCGCCGCCGACGACGACGCGCCCGATGTCGGGAGCATCATGATGCAATTTCTCTCGCCGTCGATGACCTCAACCTCCTCAAACAAACAACTTCTTGCAGGTGCACCTTCACTCGGCGAAGGAACATGCAATCTTTCCCAAAGTCACAAAGTTCCGCTTGCTTGATGAATGCATGCATGCAGCTTGCAGTCATGTTGGGCGATAGATGGCGCGGCGAAGCCGGGCATCCCAAGAATACATGGGAATTAGTATTCAATGCGTACGAAGGAAAGAAGGGGACAAAACCAATCGAAATCCGTTTGCTCGCAAGACTTCGTTCCGCCATCCACACGCAAAGCTGGAAGTTCCACCAAGTTCCACAAAAAATGAATGCACAAAGCAACGGACGGATGAACCACTGATAAGTTGTCCATGCTGCTGATACCTAACTGCTTATTGCATGATGAGCGAGCGGCACTCTTGAGCAAGCCTGCCTGGGATATCCTCACTTCTTTGATTGCTCTCCATCTCCAGGAGCTGAGCGGACAGCCTTTTACAGCCAAAAGAGGCCTCTCGTCCGCTCTGTTTGTGTTTGTGATCTTTCCGTCTCCAGCATCTTCCAGCATAAGCATAAAGAATGAAGACGACGACTATGACTATGAGAGCATGCTCCGTCATTTATAATCTACATGGAATATTTCACCAGCCACCCTCCTGCTGGTGGTGGTGGTATATGTTCCAGTGATGTTGCTTTTGCACCCCTCCTTCTCCACGTCACTCGGCATCAAGACAGCAAAGGGGTGCGCGGATCTGAGTGCAAATCAAGACTTGGACTTATGGATAAAAAGTGCACGTCAAGTCTTCGTCACCATGCCAGCAAAAGCAGGTGGCACCACAATGAAAGAATTCACGGCAAAATGCATGAACAATACAGTCCAAGACAATATTCTAGGTAAAGGAAAAGGAGATCAGGGGAAAGAATTCTTGATTGGTTCACTAAACGTACAATCTTTCATCTTTCATATCTTCACACATAAACAGTGAATCCAACTTCCTGTATTTGGTCAAGTCTACGTACCTCTAGAGACACGCTGATAATTCACACTCACCGCAAGGAGGGTAGTCGTGTCATTTCAGCGGTCAAAAATTATACAAAACGTGCGTGTGGAGGTGTA
>JALLPA010000024.1:0-35329 GCA_036939895.1 Thalassiosira exigua
GTCTGTTTTGTCGAGTATTGAAATTGAGGGCAAAACCCCTTGTTGCATGTGTGCCACCGACGAGAGCGCGCGAGAGCCTCATTTTTTTTGCTAAGTCTGAGAGCCTCTTTCTACGAGGTGGAGTCTATCCATCCCACTCGAACAACATAGGAAATGTAGCGCGATTTAGTATTGAAGAGTTAGTCTATGTCATCAACTTTCTATGAATTATTCGCTATCTGCATGGATGCATGTAATCTTTTCCGCCGTGACATGATGTAAAAAATGCAAATGTAAATGAAGAAAATTCATTCAGCCTCATAGCTTTCCAGCCCCCCATTCAGCCCATATTCAGCAAACACCTTTGCCAACACCGCATCAACATCTGCATCTGAAGGTACCTTGCACTTGATGAAGGCTTCGTTCACAGCAAGAAGAACAGACATCTCGTATTGATCGTGGCCCATGCGCTGACGCAGAGGGCTATCGAACCAAGTACACGAACTGAAGGCACGCTCCTGATAGGCGTTGGAGGCCGGAATAGAGAGGATGATAGGAACTGCATAAAATACAAGGATGTGCTTCTTCTTCTTGACTTGATGAAGCCACCACTCGCGGAGGTCAAACTTGCTAGACACATCAAGCGCTTGTTTCATCTTGGTCCAGTCGATGTCCTGGTCTGACTTGTTCATGCGCCGAAACTGCTTCTTCAGCTCATCTTTGACGTTGAAGTCTTGGTTGAAGAAGCTATCGACTGCATCAGCAACTTGTTGTGCGGGGGCTTTGGCAAAAAGAGCTTGTTTCTTCTCGTAGGCCTCCTGTGCCTTGGCAAGGCGCACCATGGGATCTTCGTCTTCATCCTCTACCTCCTCTGAATCTGAACAAACATAAAGATGCTGTCAACAAAAGCAACCAAGAAATCATGATGGTGTAGAAACACTTACCACTTTGATCGGCTCGGACAGAGCTTCCCTCGATTCCTTTCTCAAGCATCTTCTTCACCACCCGGAGGATCAAGTCCCTCAAGGCTGCCTTGGCCTTTTCCACGAGGGCATGTCCTTTTTCCTTGCCCAAAAGAGCAATGATCTCGATGCAGCCCATGGTCGAAAGAACTGGGTTGATCGCCATCGCCATGAGACGGTCATCGGAGATGTCGGTGAAGTATTCCTCCAAACCCTTGCTGCACCTTTCGACAAGTTCGACTGAGGTGCTGGTCATCATACTGTAGAAACTTGGTTAGAAGCTGATGGCCGAGACAGTATCAAAAGCAAATCAGTGTACTCACGGAATGCCCTTTGTCTCCGCCTTACTTGCAGAGGTAGTCATTGTGATGCGGGGCAATTTGCAGAACTTCGTGTTTGCCTGCCATCCACCCTCCCTATCAACGTCCACGACGTCATACTCTGTCTTGTACCTGTACAAGTACATTCCCCAAACGATTGCGAGGACCATCTCACCTGCGGTCTCGACACGGTCGCATTGGGAATCAAAGCAGAGGCGCATCCCCCGGCTCATAATGGCCTCAAATTGAGTGACTTGCTTCCACTCATCCATGGATATCATGGTCCTGCTGAATGGAATGTTCACTGTTGCGTAAATACGAAGGCAAAACAACAGTCGAATGGCCGACTGGGTCAGAAGCCAAACACCAGCGACTCTTGTCCCGTTCGGAAGATGGCCATCAATGACTGCCTGATGCATGTTTGTCATAACTTTGACAAAGTCAGCTTTGCGTCCCTTCTCCTTCTTGTTGAAGATGTAGGTGAGCATTTTCTTGAGGGCCTTGTAGGGGTCCATAAACGGTGCCCAGTAGTTGACGACTTGGCCGCTCTCTACGCGTGCAACAGTGGAGAGGGCAACGCCCATAGCCAGTGCGAACATATGCATGTCGCATTGACCGTTGGGGTTCTCGGCGTCCCTCACCGTGTCCTCCGTGGCTCCACCTATGATGCTGAAGAGAGAAATTGGTATTAGAGCTTGGTGACGAGAAAGAAATGCACGAGACCACACTTACAGTCGTCCTGCCCTCTTCGCGGTGGTGCAGTTATCATTCACTGCACGGACGACGTCATTGCTCTTGATGCCAAAGCGGGTCAAACCTTTCCAGGTTGTCCTGCATAGATCAATGGACTTTTTGCCATCAGGAGGCGTAAGAGCGACGGGAATGCGGTAGGTGTTGAGGTCGCGGGGATCGGTGAAGAAGACCGTCACACCATTTAGCTGCTTCCGCTTTCCATCCCATACATCATGTGCGACGACAATGAACTCCTGCTTCGATTGCTGCTTGAGTAGTGAGTGGGACATGAATAACAGAAATGATTTCATACCGTGACATCCAAACTCACCGTCTCCTTTCTGTAGAATGCCCTGATACTTTCCACCAAGGTGCGAACTTTCTGTCCAAAGTCGTCAAAGGTAGAGCAGCGAATTGAGACATACTTGTCTTTGCCCAAGTGCTTGTAGTTCGAGAGGTACTTGGCATTCTTGATACAAAAGTCAATGATGGCACGGAGGCGCTGGTCTACGACAATGCTGTTGGAGAGAGCATTGTTGTTGACGAGAGAGAAGAGTAGCGCATGGAGCTCATCTTGCTTCTGCTTCTCGAAGGCATTGGAGCTTCTCGCCTTCTTATTGTGCTTGGCCTTGCCGCCTCCTCTAGGTGCAAAGAAATTCTGCAACAATACAGGTGAGATGATGTCGAGGCGATCCGTTTTCGGCCTGTACATACTTACCACCGCTGCAGCCTCCTTCTTCCTTTCCTCGATCAAGCGATTCAACATCTCTGCGTGATGTTGATTGGTTTTCAAATGCTTGAGGGTATTGGATGTGGTTCCGCCCCTTTCTTTGGTCCTGAGGCAAGATTCGAGCTTAGCGGTATCCTTCCCCTTCTCATCTTTGCAGAGGAGGCAAACGAGAAATTTCCCAGATGTGACCATTTCGAGCGCGACATTGTCTAGAATTCCTGGGTACTTTTCGGCCTTTGCATCAAATAATACATGGCGTGAGTGTAGACGCAAGAACATTTCAAAATAGGCGGCAATGACAAATGACGCACCTTTTCTCTATCGATGACTGGGACTCGATAATGCTCGAAGCAGGAGGCCTTACTCCCCACCTTCTCCAATGTGACACAGTCCCATTCCCGTGCTGCGCAATCCTTCTGGGCTGCCAAGACGTTGTCCAAATTTTCGTTCGGTGATACGTTCCTTGGATCTTCTGCGTCAGCGTCGCTGCCATTGGGAGTCCTCGAACCACGGCCGCTGCTAACTTGAGGGGAAGGGGACACTGTTGTCGCAGACGGTGTGGTACCGGATCGTGACTCGCCCGCCCGAGCAGCGGCGGGGGCGGGGACGGGGGCCGGGGCCGGGGCCGACGTTGGTGTTGTTGTCTGCTCGACAATGACGACCTCCGCCTGCTCGACAATGACGACCTCCGCACCATCAACATCGCTTGGATTGGCTTCGGGTTCTGCTGCAACAGCAACATCAGCTGGTGGCCTTCCGCTCCCGTTGCCTCGCGGAGGAGTGACGCTAGCAGCCTCCGGGTTGGGGCGGGCGTTGGCGCTAGCGTCGGCCATGGCCATGGTCCGCGACTTCGACGACTTTCGGAGCGGCTCTTCTTTTTATGGCATTGCTGCGCCGCGCCGCTGATTCTAGAACGGCCGCCGGCGGGGAGCGGCACGGCGCACGGCGCGCGCCCGCGGGGATGGATTTCGATAGCGATCTACCTCATAGGAATCGGTAGTCAATCACGTCGCGTCATTCTCCCGTTTGGAGAAGATAACATCGCTGATTGGTCGCGCACCAGGATCCATGATTCACGCGTGGGATACTCGAGACTTGATACTTGTCCGATATTACGAGTCGAGTAACAATATTGAATTACTCACTTACTCGCCATAGGGAAAAAAACGAGTAATACTCGGATACTTACTTACTCGACAAAAGTTACGCGAGTCGCAAACCCTGGTTGCAAAAGGCGGCGCGCTCAAAGAATAATTTCAATTTTTGTAGACATAATAAGGTACGTAGTTCTCCACTCCGGACTCAAGAACTTAGTTATACGTCATTATTTATGTTAGAGTGATAAAGTTTAAACTATTTAGACAGTACCTCACATAGCAAAAGTCAATACATTTTTTCTTTGATCGAGAATCAAGATCCCCCCACATAAATCCTGTGCTGTCCTTAGTGATAAATAGATTGGACCCCTTCGAGTCAATTTCTATGTACGAATTGCAGTTCGTTCCGTACAATACACCATGAGACACTCAGAGACACCATCCATGCATACATAGACCTTACTAACCCAAGCCTTACCATTCATGCGAATGCACATTGGAAATTGGAAATGCCTTGCCTCTCTTGCCTTCATGGAGATCACGCATGATAAGTTTGATCATGGCATGGCTGGATCATCAGTAGCCACTTCAAGTGCCGTCTTCGCTTGTTTTCACGAAATAGCATGTGTGAAGCTTGAGTCTTGGGAGGCGGCCGTTAGATGATGCCGTGCACAACAGCTTTGACTTGTTTGCAGAGAGGTTCCTCGACAACGTCTCATATCCTTCGCACAGCCCTACTTGCATGGTGCCTGCAGTGAGTGTCCGGTGCTCAGCCAGGCTTGGGCAGATAATGTTGAGTGCATTTAATTGTCTTACCGATCCCTCTCCAAAGAGGCTTTGATCTGCTTTCTTCTTGGAATGATATAACTTCGGGTTTGCTTTGGGCATACTAGTCTTTGTTTGGTGAAGTAGAAGTATGAAGTATCACGCGATTACTTCCCCGGAGCGCTTTTTGGGAGTAAAAAAGAGTATGGTCCTCGTGTTTGCCGGAGCGTTGGTCTCTGCCGGTTACCTCATCGGGCGCATGGAGAACGACATCGCTGCGCATTCTCCGCTCGCTGCACTTATCGAATCTACCATGGGCGCGAGAGATAGGGACGTCAGCGTGGCCACGACTTCCGAGGATAAATGGTACTCAAGTCCCGACTGGACTCCGAAAAGGATTCCCCATGTCAAAATGGAGCAACCAGAGATTCGACGCCTCACAGGGATGGCAACCTCAATTGATTTGATTGGCGAGCGGCATTCCGGTA
Organism: Thalassiosira exigua; assembly: GCA_036939895.1. Classification (NCBI taxonomy): domain Eukaryota; phylum Bacillariophyta; class Thalassiosirophyceae; order Thalassiosirales; family Thalassiosiraceae; genus Thalassiosira; species Thalassiosira exigua. Next base: position 5,074 of record JALLPA010000024.1, read on the forward strand.
CAAATTGGATCACGGATCATCTTAGGGATTGCGTAAGTGACGGTGTCTGGGATGAAGTGAACCACTTAATTCTACCACAAATCTCCAATGCCAAACTGTTTTCTTGCATCTCCTATTCAGTTCGGAGATCAAATCCCAGTGCGAACTTCGTTTACTCGTTTCAAGGTGCGTCTCAATGTATTGACGCCCACCTTTTGTTCTTCGAGCGCTTGTGAAACATTTTCTTTCACTTTCTAGCATTGGTTTCAACTCAATGAAACGCAAAATAGGTCCGCTGTTGTGATTGCCATGTTTAGGGACCCTTATGACTGGGTGATGGCGATGCGCGAACGCCCGCACCATGCACACGACCACATCGGCTTGGAATGGAAAGCTTTCGTTACAAAGCCATGGATTGGTCAGCGTCCCAAAAGAGCCACGAATGAAAAAGAGAGTCGATGCATGTCTGGGTATAGTCCCGAGGAACTAGTTCCTTGCCGACGGGAAGACTCGTATGTTCGCAATGGTCATGGTGAGAGAAAAAGATAAATCACGTCGTAACTGCTTGTGTTGGCCTAATAATCGAAACCTACTCCAGGCAACAACATGTACGAACTGGATCATTTCAAGTCAGGCCGTGCATATGGCAGCATCATCGAGCTCCGAACGGCAAAGATTCTCAACTTTCTCCAAGTATCCGAATATCACGGAGTGCGCGCGTTTCTCCCCGAACGCTACGAGCAACTAAGCCTGCGAGGTACAGCCAGCCTTTTGAAACAGGTCGAGGGAATTACAGGGTTGAAGGCCAGATGTGAACCTTACAAAGGCAGCGGGCTGGTGAGGCATAAAGATCTCGATCCAAAATATGTGGAGTGGATGAATCGATACCATGCATGGGACGTCGAGGCGATGATTGGGTATTTTCCAAGAGACGTCCCTTGCAGTGATTCCTGCAAGTGACTACTGACCCTCATTGTCCAATCTTAAACATCTTGCCAACACAGCTTAGGTTAGCTCGATTATGGGTTAGGAGTGGACTTCAGCGCAGAAAAAATTAAATGTTGTGTTATTAACTGAAGAAGGATTATTGAAAGTTTGTTGTCGATCTGTATCGTGAACAGGAATGGAAGAATACTCTGTCCAACTCCGTAGACCGTTCCTCGTGATTGGGCCCGTTTGGCACAACAGGCAATGGTCGAAACTACCTTTAGGTGTGTTCTATTCAACGAAGGGCGACTCATCCGTTCACTAAAACAATGGTAGATGCGATTACTGCGAAGAATGTCAGAACAACGCTCAGACCTGAAGCACTGTCATCGTCCGGGGTGTAGTCATCATCGTCTGGATTCGTTGGCGTCCCCGACTCGACGGTGGTCTTCGTCTCGCTAACTTGCATCTTGCTAGCGTTGATCGTTACACTGCTCAACGAAGTAACTCCGGAAGATTCCGCCTCTTGCTGGATCTTCGTCGTCAATTCGCCAGATTCAACCTTCGACTTGAAGTCCGTCATGACCTCCTGGGAGAGGTTTGCAGTGATTGCCTCGACCTCCGACGCGTCGCACTCAGTGGATTCGCACGTCTCCTTCATGATGATCTCGAACTTGATGGGCACCCCCGCTGCGGCGTCATCTTGAAGGAATCGAAGCAGGCGGCGCGCGGCTGAGTAGCTTCCCACACTGATGATGCGAATGGTGGCCCCCTCAGGGAGCAAATCTCCCATGACCGACTCCAGCAGTTCCACCACTGTGTCCAACGAGTTGATATCGATGTCGGAGAATTCAATCCCGTCCAACGTGATTTCGACATCGACCGACACCGTAACGGACCCAAACTGCAAAATGATAGTCGGGCTCGGGGTCGGTTGTTTTGTTGGAAACGGCGTGGGCCGCGCAGTTGGAGAGGCAGTTGTAACTGTGGGCGCCTGTGTCGTCAAGCTGACGCTCGTGGGGGACATCGTAGGATCTGTTTCGACCGTGGGTGCCATTGTAGGGGAGTTCCCCAAAAAGGAAATTTCGGGAAAGTCGTCGTCCCAGGCATCTTCCCCATCGTCGTCCCAGTTGCCTTCCTCATCGTCATTGGGATGCCCAGGCCCATCGTCGTCCACTCCGTGGTTGGATTCTCTGAATGCATCTTCAATTTCCACATCGCACACAGGCTGCAAGCATCGCTTGGCATCATCCGTGGTCAACTCCGTCATCAAGTTACACACCTCTTCGATGTAGAGGAACATGAGCATCTCTTGGTCGTTGTGCAAATGCTCGCCGCCGTACCAATCATCATGGTCATCATCGTTCCCAAGCCAGTCATCATGTTGCATCGAGAAGTAGTCGTCGTAGCCGTGTGGCATTGAAAGGTCCACATCATCGTTAGGCCAATGCCACTCCTCATTTGGCATAGAGAAATCATCAAGGTACCAGTCATCATCAGGCATGGAGAATTGATTGTCGTCGCCATGCATGTTTCCGTATTCCATGCTCATGCTCAAAGAGTAACTGTAGCACATTTCGGGCTCGACCCAGTCATCATCATATGCAAAACTCATCGAGAAGTGCATCGATGGAAAGGGCGATGGCGGTGGCGAACGAGATGGGGACGGCGATGGCGATGGCGATGGCGATGGGGACGACGACGTTGGCCACGACGTCGGCGAGTCCGATGACGGTGGAAGAGCTATGACCCCGCCGCAGTGGACATATGCTTCTTTTCCAATGTCCACATTGCAAACATCATGGCCAAGATGAGGCAGATTGCACTCCCAGCGGCCTGGTCCCCCATGGTTGACTGAAATGTATTCTGTCATGCACAAGAGCCTGTCGCTGGATAGGGAGACATCGCTCATCATGTACGGTTCCGGGGTCGTCAAGAACTTGAGATCAATTGAGGCACAAGTATCCATCCATTCTTGGACTATCATGCCCTTAGTCTCTGGATAGCATAGCTCCGTCCAGCAGTCGGGCAGGGCCGTCAGATTTTTCAGATCTTCAACTGCTTGCTCATGTTGGTCATCGGAAACAAGTTCACCAGCGTGTTCGCAATGTTGTTTGGCATGAGCGGCGATTTGATCAATGTCGTAGTCGACCGACGGCGGTGTACACATGCTTGAGGCTGATTCTACGGCAATGTGATGGGGGTCAGTGGGTCCATCATGGGTCCAGCCAAGAATCGTCATGCCATGAATAACTTCAATGGACCTTGAGAACACACATGAAACCTCCTCCACATTCACGCACTGTCCTAGTAGCCATGTCGTGCCCTCTCCGACAAATTCCAAGTATGAAGAATGAACCTCATCGCTGTGGTTATCGCCATTCTGGTCTGTACAATCGCTTGAATCGCCAAAGCATTGCTGCGCGCTAAAGATCTTCATCAGATCAGATTCAGCTGTGGCATATACACCTGCGTCGAATGGCTGGCCTAGTTCCGTGCACTGTTCTTGAGCGCCTGCGAGCAGCAAGTGGACTACGAAAGAGAGCTCTGCGTCGCTGGGCTGATCGGGACACGGGCCAGTGTCGTCGTTGGTACCTCCGAGCGCATGCTCTAGTTTTCTACGAACCCCATCCAAAGATTCATCACCGTCAGGCGAAAAGATGACCTCAAATATCTGATCGAGCAGGCATGGCGGTAGGTCAAGCTCAGCGCCAGCACAGTGAGCAATTTCTTCAAAAATAATTCGAATCATTGTTTCTGAAGGATTGGAGCCCTCCTTGCAAAGATCGACCCAGCAATCTTCAGCGCCAAATAAATCTGCAAACTGCATCGCCGTCTCCTCAACCTGTTGGTCCGACACGTCAAGCCCCATGCTAACGCAAAACTGTTTCGAAGTTCCCACCATGTAGCTTATTGCCGTATCGTCAGGGAACTGAGGCGGGGCGCAGTCCTCTTCTTCCAGGAAACGTCGCCTGGATGGTTGGACGGAATGATGATTGCTGCCGTTGTTCGAATTGGCCGAAGGACCGATTGGCGCAGCGCCCCAGGACTCAAGGGCACCAAAAGTGCTCGAGACCAAACACTGATCAGTGTCCAGGTTCAAATCCAACCCTGCGCATTCCTCAATGTATCTCACTGCGATGTTGAGATAGTTCATCCCGTCACTGCTCGTGGGAGTCTCCTCGTTGTGGTCCTCCTCACAACTGCTGCCACCCCAACAGGGCTGAGCCATGAAGATGGCCGTGAGATCAGAGGTTGCGTTGTCGAGCTCCTCCGTGCTTACGGACTCTCCCAACTGAGAGCACTTCGCCTCCGCTTCAATCATCATAAACGATACATACCACGCCACTTGCTGTTCCATCAACTCACACGACGATGTCTCTTGGAGATTCCTTCGGGCCCTTTCCATCTCACTCTCAGGGTCACCATTGATTTGTATATCAACGACCTGGTTCATAAGACATTGGTCGATGTCCAGTTCGACCTGAGCGCATTTGGCGGCTTCTTGAAACATGATCTCCACAAGCAGCTCGTTTGCCTCCTCTTGGCACAACTCTTGGTGGCAGCTGTCTGCGTCAAGGGTGGTTAGAATTCCCTCAACTACGCCTTCGAAATCATCGGGCGGAATCGGTACCCCCGACTCAATACACTGCTCCTTAAATCCATCCATCATGCCACGCAATTCCTGCTCGCTGATATCGGGCGCACTGCCACAATCGCTTCCTGAACCAAGACTAGGACTAGGGCTAGGGCTGGCGGAATGACTTGTTGAGCCATGCGGGCTTCCCGTGTTGCTGGGCGTTGGAAATGGCGTAGTAGAACCGAAAGAATGACTAGGGCTTGGGCTCGCAGAGTGATGCGTCGATGGAGATGACTCTGTGAGGCCCGTCAGAGGCGGAGCAACCGGGCTCGATGATCCTGTCGGGCCTAGGGTCAGAGGCGATGCGACTGGGCTCGTGGAATGCTCGCCCATCCCCATCAAGGCGTCGAGGGTTTTTGAAACCAGGCATGACTCCTTGTCGAGATTCGCCCCGGAACACTGGTTCAGGTATTCGAAGTAGATGTCAGCGGGATTGTACTCAACGCCTCCTTCGGAATGCGAGCCGCTCGAGAGCTGCAGGACAGGGCTTAGCTTCAGAGGGTTCCCTGCCGTTTCGGAGATGGCGACCCCGAAGGCCACCGCTTGGGTTATCCACCGATTCATCTGAAAACCAATGCAGAGGGGTTCCAAATGTTCGAAGTACTAATGAGTAATTGTTGTTGTCGATTATGTTGTCGTTGATGCTTTTATGGCGGAAAGATGGCGACTCACCTTCCCTCTCTCCCTGGATCTCTTCCTCGGAGAAGAAGATCGAAGATGCACGCCCCGCACCAGCGTTTGCATTCTTGGGTTGCCGTGTGCAAACCCTTCTTCAAAAAATTACTCAAAACATTTTTAAAACTGTGCTGCACCCCTTGGGAGGCAATCTGCTCATCAATTTCGGGGGCTACTGAAGAGTTATCAGACCTTTGGCGATTGCTGTTGATGACACGAAACTGCTTGCAGGCCTGAGCCCAGGTGGATTGCAGGCTCACAGCGAGAAGGCAAGTCATCTCCGCCCTCGTTTTTACCTCCGCTTGTGCCCGAAGGAACTGAATATTAACATGCCACTGAAGAGTTACACCGACTCATGAGGCACTACCCATGCCATATCCAAACTACCAAAATTATTGTTGAGTTCAATATTTCAAGGCTTATTCCCATTTTGGGGGGCCAAGCCGATTTGCAAGATGTTTGCTAGGGTTTTGGGCCCCCCGCTTTTGCAAGGATTTTCACCAAAAACCTAGCCCGGACTTCAACTTGGGCCCCCCAGGAATTCGGTTGCCCCAAATTGGGACTTATTCCCATTTTGGGGGGCCAACCGAATTCTACCACCTCGGTTGACATTCCTTGTCATGGAATTAAACAATCAGCCCTCTGGCGATCAGGCATCATCAAACCCTGGCGGTGAATGTTATAGCTGGCGGAAGAAGAATGGACCAATGGCGGCCCCTACTGTTGAGGTCATGATAATGCTTGCCACATTCACCTGAGCATTGGTGAGCACGTCCCTGCCCGAAACATGAACCGAGCCGGGCATTTGCCTGTCGCTGCAAACCACCTTCCTTTCAGGGTCAAAGTAGGTCGCTTGCAATGTCGCCCCCTTTGTCGCCCGTGGCGCGCAGCCCCAATTTTGGTGAGGATCGGGAGATTCCATTTGAGAGTGCCACACTGGTTAGTCGACAAACTTACCAAAAGTGAGTCGACGAGACTGCCCAGCACGCCACAAGTTGTCCCGAAGATGACATACGACAATGGCTGCACGTGACGTCCCCTAATGCTGATGGTATCAAGGATAGCCGCTCTTTTCGTGCGTGCAAACACATTTGTTGGCTGAGCGGTACGGGTACGGGACCAACAAATACTTGCACCGAATGAAGGCGGGGCAACTCACCCAGCCCCGATGACGAAGCCGCCCAGCGCGCTCAGCGCCGTGCCCAGACCGGTCACGCCACCGTTCGTCCCGGGCGGCACCTTCTTGCCGGAAGTTATCAAAACGGGTCGGCTCTTGGAAAGCATTCCCAACTCCGACGCCATCGTGTCGGCCAGAGAGGTGGCGTGGTGGGCGACGACAGCGCATGCCAGCGAGGACGCTTGCGGATATTCAGAGAAGTCTGTTGAACCAAAAAATCAGATTGGTACTGGAGCGTAACTGAGCGCAATGAGAGAATCCATGCACGTATCTCACCAATGGGGCGTTCTTTTCCGTGATAATATACATGCGCCAGCTGAAGAGCGACTCCGAGGAGGCTGCAAGCCAATACCTGGTTCGGACCTCTGCACGACGACTCGGCCGCCGATCGATCCAGACGCGCCTTGACGTCCTTCTTGAATTTGGTCGCCTTGGTCCCCGCCTGCCGATGGAACAAAGAACGAGGGAAACACATACGACGGAGGTTGGATGCGCCGGCGCTCCGTCGCAAACGTCGCGCCAGAACGGCGCCGAGCTCACCGCGTAGAAGAGGAGCAGGAGGAAGCCGCGCGGACCGCAGGAGATGCTGAGGAATCCGACGACCCACGCGGCCGCCGCCCCGGACGAAGTCAGCGATCGGCGCTTCCACCCCCGAAAGGCCATGAGGGTCGCTATCGCCGCCCCCCGTCCCATGGAAAGCCGGTCGAACGGCTCCGCCGCCGTCGCCATGGTCGTTGTTCGTTGTCGTGCGTTGGTCAGCTCCCCGTTCCTGTCGTTTTGCAATTAGTGTGTGAGAACCGTGGTAGGTAGGAGTAGACTTTTAGAGGGAGGTAGACTTTTAGAGGGCAGAAGGAAGTCTACAGTAAAATTTTGACGACTTTTCAATCATTCGGAGAGATAGTCACATATCATTCGTCCTAATTGATCTTTTTATGACTCGAAAAGATATTTAGTCAAACAGTACCAGGTGTGCCGATAGCCCACGTGGTTATCGCCCGTGGATATTAATGAGTTTGCCCTCTAAATATAATCCTAAGAGGTTGGACGTACGTACGTTTCTCTGCAAAGCGACAAAAAAGCGATTATCTTTGTTCACTCAATTTCTCTAATTATGGGATTTTCAATTTACTTATATCGCTCACTTTCATTGATGTTAATTAGGCGATAAGTACTTACGACATCAACAAGCTTCAGGCTTCAGCTTCAACATCAACAGGCCAGTTCATCGTCCATCAGACTTTATTCAATTTGAGCTAAACGGTCATAAAGTAGTAAGACGAAGGAGGCGACCTGAGGCGACGATGACGAGCCTGCCGCTGCCGTTCTTCGCCCTCTTCGCCCTCTTCGCCGCCGGGAAATGCGCCCTCGTCTCGGCCGCCACAGCCGACGGCGGGGTCATTTGGAGCAGCACCGGCGGAGGATGGCGCGCCATGGCGGCGGGCAGCGCCTACGCCCAAGTCTTCTCGCGCCTAGGCCTCCTCGGCACCAACGGCACTGATGCGACGACGGCCGCCGCGCGGCCCAAAATCGACGTCGTGGCGACCACCTCCGGATCCTCGTGGTTTTCAGCGCAATTCTTCTTCAGCGACGAATATTATAGCGCCGTCGCCGACGGTACGGCGACCTCGCTGGGCGATTTCACCCGTCGGTGGCTCGAGGCGTATGCCTCCACCCAGGCGAACCTCACCGTCTCCTGCGACGGTCCGTTCGAGGATATTTGCACCAAACTCGACTCGGAAGATCCGTTCAAGTCCGACTTGTACTTGATGTCGTTGGCCAGTGCGTTCAATTACTCCTGGCCGAACATCGTGTTTGCCATGTTCGAAGCTACCTCGAAGGAGTTCGATGACGAGGACATGGTCGATGTGAAAGCATCCTTCGAACAGAAGCTGCCTGTACTCGATGGTATCGACGTATGCTTCCACACCTCGCTTCTTCCCAACGCACGGGCAAGAGGGTCTAACACAATCACATATCTTGCCAAGGATGTTGACGATCCCAACACCACCTACACCGTGCCGCTGCCCTACGATTGGTGCGTCGTCCGCCATCTATTTTCTCAATGTTTTGTCCTTCATGAGGATAGCTTTGTTGAATTTGAACCCTGACATTATTTTGTCTTCTGGTGACTGCGCCTCAGGTGCGTCGGCGATCAAGATTCCGAGTGGCACACTCCGCTCCCGGGGGGGAATGTTTACTACCCATCCCCCGAACAATTCGTGGGTTCTCCCGCTTACCGTGGCTTCCCGGTGTACCCTCTGAAGCAAGCCGATGCCGCGTTATACGTAACTCCTGAGATGAACAATTTGACGTCGAGCATTACGCCCCAAAATATGGACGCGCCATTCGGCGGTATGCCCACTGCCGTCCAAATCTCTACAGCTTCGTCCTCCACAATGGGGTACGTGAGTGAGGAACTGCCGTCCTACTTCGCCCAGTACATGTCGGTTGTCGAGGCGGAGATCAAAGAGTCCCAATCTTTCACGGAGGTTGAAAAGCTAGGAATCGTGGGATTACTCAACGAGGCGCAAGAAGATCTCTGGACGACGGGTTTGCTTTCAAATGCTGCCACGTGCTCGGTCTGGACGGAAGCTAGCCCCCTAAATATGCCCGCAGGGAAAGAAACGTCGTATTGGTTTACAGATGTATGTATTGGTTGTAATTTTTTCCTTCGAGAGTGTAGGCATCTTGTCATCATTTAATGCATTTTCTGTTGATTTCTTTCCACATCTGCAGGGTGGATACACCGATGGCCCTGCAGCCGCCACTGCCATCGCCAGATATCAAAAAATGCACGGCACCGATGGAGAGATCAAGCTGATAATAACCAACATGAACTACTACACCAACACCATGAACAACATCCTTGCCTACTTTTCAACGACATGGAATCAGAAGGTGGGGCCAGGTGAATTCATTTGGCCCATCGGAGTTGGCGAAAACGATGGACCACAAAACAACCCACAACAAAGCAATCAAATTTTCCAAGAGAGCTTGGACAAGGAATCTCTCAATGCTTTGTTGGAGCCCATTGGTGGAACGAACCTTACGATGGCTAGCCTTTCTGCAACCACATTGGACAACGGTGCGTGATGTGTTGTGATTTTACATTTCCGTCATCCATATTTTCTCAACGTTCTGTCCATTATCCAGATGCTTATGGCATCGCAGGAGGACAGAGCGTCAAGATAGCTGTGTTGAATTTGAACTCTGACATTATAACTTTCCTGGTGACTTCACCTGTCATAAATAAATACATACCCAATGTGGTTTCGATGGTGGAGTCTATTGCGTCAAGCCAAGACCTGGAAAGAAAGATAAGAGACTTTGTTTCAGATGGTGCTTCTTCCACTACTGCTCCTACTCAGGGACCAACTGATAAGAAATCTTCACAAGCTCCAAGCAACGATGCTTTGGCGCTTTCTTCGTGCGGGAGGGCCCTCTTGCTGATATTTACCTCTTATGTGTTTTTTTAGGTTGTGTTTATTGGGCAGAGAGTAGAATCTTGATAGTAATTAGGATTCAATTTTTTTCAATAGCAGTACTCAACATTCTCAGTCGGAATATTTTCTAGTGATACAGAGGCTCATTTCTAGATTTCATATGCCGCACAGATTATTGGTTGAGGAGCTCTACCTAGGATATCAATAAGATTACAGACGAATTGGGCCAAATCTGTCAAGTTGGTAAAGATGCATTAAAGCACATTAGTAAACTTGCAATGGTTAAGGCCAAGGTAGTGACCACCACCCAAATTCTTCTCTCTCTGCTAAAAAGCTGAAGATGAAACTCAACAAACACACGGATAGCCTTGTGGTGGACAAGAGAGAATGTCAACCATCTAACATATCATATCATTAGGGAGATGGAGGTGGAAAGGATATATAGGTCTGGTTGCATGCTAGCCAGTTCATATAGAACTACATACCGGAATTTGGAATATAAGTAAATATGGCACCACCTTTAATATTCTTATCTAACATTGGGCGGACGATGAAAGCAAAATTATTTGACCAGGTATCAATGAAGCTATACCATCTGAGAACTTTGTAAGGCGGTGCCGAGTTATTATTCAAAACTAAAGTGAATGCATTGCCGTGTTGAGTTTGGGGAATGCGAAATCTGGTGCCATCTATTTGTCAGTGGAAAGTCTCTAAAAAGACCAAAGGGAGAAGATATTGAGATGCCTAACGGACCATATCGCCGTTGTCGGGCCAAAACCCAATTAGGGGGGCAATTAAACCATGAAATCACAGATATTAGTTTGCTCAACTAGTCAGAAATTTCTCATACTTCTGAGCTTACCCGCAAAACTACATCAAACCAACATGCTCTTCACCCAGAATAAGGTCTGTACATAGAGGTTTTGGTTGTAGTGTTGTACTTACCAAGCAACCTTTGACAAACAATCAAATTGGATGGTGCCAACCATGACAAACCTTTGTTTCTAAGCAAAAAATTGTTGTCTTCCCACTCTTACAGGATTGCTTAGTATGAAAACCCTCTGTTTCTGAGCAAACTACTGTCTTCTCATCTTTGCATGATTGCTTAGGCTATTCACCTTGTGCAAAACTTTCAACAAATCAAAGGTGAGTCTGCTGCATTCGGCGTTCATCCCGTGAGACTGTGACAATGACACCTGTGTTATGACCGGACACTCATTGATGTTGCCAAGAAATGGAGTAAGGGGTTGGTATTGTTGATGCAAAACCCCTCTGACATCCCTCCCTTTCCTTAAACTGCCCCATCACCCTCCCTCTATGGGTATGCAGTGGAGGATGGTTAATGTGTTAGCCCGAAAGTTCAATACAAAGCCCATGCTCTCAGGATTCTCCCTTGTTGTTGGTTATTGCAATATAATAATTGGTGTAATGTGGTTGCATTGAAAATACAAACAACAATCAAACAACAAAATCAATCAGGTTTCATTCCACCACCTTTCAAGCAACTATCCAAATCACACAAAAAGCTAGTCAAAAATTAACCCTAAACCTAACCTTTGTGGTCTCGGCGCATACAAACAACACTTCAACCACAAAATTGAATATCACCACATTTTCAAACAGCAATTCATTCCACCAATCAAATAAACAACAAAATCTCAACTATTCCAACCAACAACCATGTCGCCCTACAAAAAAAACATTCAACCAACACTTTAGACAATCTGTTGTCTCACCTACAATTTCTTCAATTTTGAGCACAATTAATACCTACATTCAAAATTCGATTGATCTATGGTTTGTATGCTCCAGACGAATACCTTCTCAGTGCTGACATGCACCATGCATTGGTGTATCTGCCATCCCTCTCGGGACAGGGGTGAAGATGGTGTTATCACTTTTGTTTCCATGCCTTGCAGGGCAGGGCAGCGCAATATTCAATGTCCCAATTCGGTTCAGTGGGTATATTTCAGTGCTCCGGAAATCTCGGACGTATTAGCCAATGAAGTGGACAAAAACTGTGTCGGCACTAGTGTTCACATTCCCTTGCTATCCTCTGCCGTCATATCCATATCGGCGAGGCATGTGGCATCATTGTCATTATCTTTCCCCTTCCATACGGAGAGTGGAGATCACCCTCCCCTACATTCCCGGCACCAATCCACTGCATGCTCATTCCCTCACTCTCAATAATCCCTGACTAGTTGTGTGGTCCTACTCCCTTGCCCTCCCCATCCCCGGCCAACGTTTGCCCACCTTCGTCTTTCTGGACTTCGTTGATGTCATGGGGGGTGGGGGCAACGAGTTGTGAGATCAACCAAATGCGAGGGGTGGAACAGAAAAAAAACTTAACATGCTAGTATGTTGCTCCCTTGACCCCCTGCTCATCCTCGTCTGCTCATCTCCCCCCATCATTAGCCGGTCATGCAATGTTTGCTTGTCTCTCACGCCCCTGGCTCCCGTATATTTGATGCTCACTCGCCTCCTTCCGGCCAGCCTGCCACACAAATATGATGGGGAGGTCGCCAGAGCAATCGAAGGCGGGGAATGGGGGGACACAAATAAACTCTCCACAAACTCCTCCCTCGCTCGCTCGTCTCCCCCCATGTCCACGTCCCAAGCTGGTTGTGCATTGCTCGCTCGTTCCTCCATCCTCTACCTTCATTCATCTCGTTTGTTGCCCGCCTCCACCTGTCCGGCATTGCTTCGCCGTCATAAGGGGGATGGGGCAACAGGTTGTGAGAGCCATGATTGGCAGTGGCCGACGACTCTTTTTGCAGCCGGAGTCTTGGTGTCCCCCCATCTCTCCTTCTTTCCCACCTCGTCCATGATGTCCCTTGACTCCATCACCAACCCTGGTTTGGATGACAGGTATCATCCGGAGCCATTGTCATGGTTGATTGAATTATTACCTATGGTGGAGCGGATGGAGGCAACAGCAAAAGAGAAAAATAATTTGTGCCGATGCCAGCCAGGACAGATGTCAACGTGGTTTGTTCATCTTTGTCTCGTACTTTCTTTAGTGATACTTGGATTGTGAGGTAAGAAACAATCGCGTGCGACGCAGGCTTTTGTGATAAAGCACGCCCCTTATTGATGACCAGTTACAGTCTACGGTAGAAAAGTAGAAGTCAGGCTGTTGAAAGAACAAATTCTAAAAACACACACAGACCGTTTTGGTTTCAAGCGGTACGATATCTACCATTACCATAACTAGTTAGATAGGTATGTATTTTATGAAATCATGATCACACACATCATAGCTCTCTAGAGCTAGAGAGGCTGAGAGGTTTTTTTTAATATGTGATTGTGTTGATTTGTTGCGGGGCCTTGGTGAAATTTTGGGACCAAACCTAGAATGTGTGTTCAAATCGTTGGAAGAATTAGGGGTTTAGTGGCATAGGAGGATTATGCCTTCATGTCAAGGGTAGTTGTGTGAAATATTGGTTGGATGTGATTGTTTAAACATAAACAGACAACTATTCTATTGCAGTGGTCTTGGTACCGTATATCACGGTGGAATGGCAGATGTGATGCTTCTACAATTTTCTGGTCAAGCAAGTGATGAAGCATATAAAACCAACAACTTAGTTGGAATTTACGTGCGTAATTATGCATCCCGGAGCTTGCGATGCTTGAACCCGCAGAAAACTCCACCATATGGTGTGTAATTAAGTCACAACCATCAGCCATCATGGTGAGCCACATGCCCGTTGCCACGACCATGGTGAGCCACATGCCCGCTGCCACGACACAGAATTACCGGCGACCGACCAACGGCCGGCTGGCCGGGCAAACATTAAAAAAATCATGAATCCATCCACCACATTGAATCCAGCTTCCCCTACCTGTCGCTGGCTTTCTCTGGCAGATTTTTTTCACTCCGGGGGCAGCTGATTACCCTTGACTCTGCCTTCACTTCCAGCTCCATATTCAGCCCTACCTACACCCCTCTCTCCACGGAGATGTGTTGCCATCCCAGCTCATTTGTTTTGATGACAAATGGTAGAATTCCTGCGTAGAGTAAAATCTTGTAGCACGGTCAGAATTCTACGCCGCAAAATATTTTTTGGCAATTTTTGGTCTGGAGAACAATATGTTACACTAAAGGAATCGTGTAGGAGATAAATATTTCACGTGTACATCACAAAATAATCAAGGTCTATAGTTTTAACATGTTTCCAAGTTTTTACCATAGCCATGGCCAACTCCCCTGCCAGGCTAGCAAATGAATCCGTAGCATCGGCCATGGCTTCTAACAACTGCTTCCAACACTCGAATTGAAGGATGGCATTGGTGGGAGTATGGCTGTGTGTTTTTTTATGGAATTGGTGGAGCACAACTACCTCTGTAAATTATATGCACTGAGATGGCAATCGATCAAATCAACCTGTCGCATGCGCTGGAGATGAGACGCCAAAACTGTGAGGGTTACGAATGCGTCGGCGGCATTCAGCCTTCCTCATACAAGTTAACAAGGTCTGTTAGATGATGCACAACGTCACTATCTAACACAATACTACAGTATTAGCTTCTAAAGATGACCGGTTGTAATTAAATTGTGAATATTTTTATCTAGTTTCATGTCCAAAAATGTTCGCAGCCAGGACACCCCTTCCTGACAACCCACCGTGCCAGATCAATAGCTGTAGTCGTCATCTATCGAACTGTATGCGGGGGGAGGTGCCAGGGCAGCATCAGGCCGTACACAAACATTGGCGCGGCAGATGCCATGGTCTTGCTCTTGTCTCGTCATGTGTAGCATGCCGTCGGTTGTGTGTTATATTTTGTGAGCAGTTTCTGGTTTTATCTACCAACTCTGCAAAAGGGTAAGTAAACAGAAAAACAATTGACGGGTTAGCACCTTCCAGTATCCATGCCATTGTGCGGCTGGATCACCGCTAATGTTGATGTTCAAAGCAAAGTCCCAATCCTCTCAGCATGGGGATTGGGAGACTCCACCTTGGTATTTTGTGAGGCAGGAGGGGGTGGAGAAGGCAGGCCAATTTTGGCGGTCGGTTTATCTATGTAAGAACCTCGCAAGAGCAAGAGAGAGTTTTTGTTGATCGTCGGTCCTGCAGTTCAATATGTACGTAAATGACTTGGGATGTAAGCATATCTGGAGGGTATAGAACAGTCATACTTGCCCGGCCCACCGGCATTGAGTATCCAGCAACGTCATGAGTCCAAGTTGTTGCTTTGTAAGTGATTGTGCTAATTAATGCCTTTTCTCATCCAACAGGAGGCAGCGGGGGAAGGCGGCACGGATGCATGAAGATGATGGGGCAACATTGATGGGCAACAGGCAGCACGGCCTTGGGCTCGCGGAGACAAGCGGGTAGTAAGTTTAGGCTTAGTTAATTGGTATTTATTTTCATAATCATTGTCATTGCCTTGAACTAATTATCGCTTTTTCAATTTTCCCAGGATGACAGCATTGATGGGTGGTGCAGGGGAATTAAGCTGCTAGGCATATGGATGTCCCAGTTTTACTAGCATGGACTCCCGCCTACAGAGCGGGCGCGTATGAGCAGAGTCATGACAGGGTGGGTCATGAATCCACAGAGTTCTGCATAGATCAGCCAAAGATATAGAGAGATCATCAAAGGTCGCTGGCGGTGGCGCAAAGAGCCCCGTCACTTTAGTGGCACGCAGCAGCTCGCAGCTCATAAAATTGCATTACTTTTGTATTCCAACGCTTCTTTTACGATCAGCATGGTGCTGTTTAGCAGTAATGCAATTTTATCCTGTTGAATATCAAAAGCGGTGCCGCTGAGACAAATAAATACCTGCGCCACCACGGTCACATCAGTCGCGGCAACGCCATCGCCGAGACAAAGATTGTGATGATGACGCCACCAAGAAGGTCCGCGTTGAGGCGACATGCAATGCCTCTTCTTGCGAATTACATTGAAGGCAAGGGCAAGGGCAAGGGCAAGAGGAAAGACCACACAGAAGACCTTCTTCCTGTGCATTGGCTGGATCAACGTCGTTATCGACGCACACCCAGAACAAAAAGACCCCCTCCCCGTGACAGTGATGCCGCTGGAAGAGTGGACCACCATTAAGCCAACAAAGGAGCGCGCGCAATCAGGATGGCAAAGAGCCATCGAGTCCCGCAAGGAGAGCGGGGAAAACCATCCTGCGATAGAAACGGGGGAAGCAGCAAGTGCAAGAAGCCATGCTAGGAGTATTGCAAACAAGAGGGAGAGGGGGGGGGGGGGTCAGCAGCTGAGGGTGGCACCACAGAGGGTGCTGGGAAGGAGAGCGGGGAAAGCACGCAAAAACCATCAAGTATTCACCACGATCAGGGCCAACGGATCCCACACCCTCCAACCAACATCACAGCGTGAGAGGGCGAGCTCCTCGTGAGAGGGCGAGCAGGGGCAGACCTTCCCGGTAATCCAGCTGGAACACCTCTACCAATACTGACGTCGAAGCGCAAGACCTGACCACGGAGTTACCACCAGCGGACGCTCTTCCCCTCTGTGGATCCACGCATGAAGCCATTGCAGCTCAAGTCTGGCCAGCCCAAGAAGGGCTGAGTAGTATCGACAAACCGAGAAAGAGCCGGATGTGGATAGCGCAGGACGCAAAGGCCAGAGAGCAATGAGGGACACGGACGCCAGAAACAACATGGGATTTAGCGATACTAAGAGGGCGCTGACTTGAACAGGCTTCGGGTGGGCAATGAAGCAGGAGCAGGAGCAGCAGGAGCGACATAGGGTGACCAGCAAGGATCATTAAGGAGTGTGGCAACAGAGGGTTCCGAGACTAGACGGTGCAAACCAAAATGTATATTTTCATTTTTATTACACGAGTTAAGAGACCATGCTGGTGATATGGTGTGCTGGACATATCGATGTCCCAGTTCCACCAGCATGGACTCCAGCCTGTAGAGTGGGCGCAGACGAGCGGAGTCATGACAAGGGTCACAAAACCACAAAGTTCAGCGAAGATTGTCCAATGATCCAGAGAGCATAAAATCACCTCATCTTTGCATTCCAACAATGCTTCTTTTACGAGCAGCACGGCGGTGTTCCGCATAAGCTAATGGAACCACATGGATGGTCAACATGTGGCTTAGCCTTGGTCTTGGGCTTGCAAGGACAGGCGGGTGATTTTTGCACCTGCATCTTCTCCAGCCCTTTCAAGATTGTCGACTGCTCTAAGGAGTGCATGCCCATTTGAACTCAACAAGATCAAACATGTCCCAGGGTACCTCCTCCCCTTTGCTCTACCTCAAGCCCGATAGTTTGAACTCTTATGTCTTTTGTAAGAAAGACATTGATACACAGCCATGATTGACAATGACCTCCCAACAAAATTATTATATCTCAGCAAAGATAGGGAGCCAGGACTGAGACAAAAGTAGGGCATTTTGGTGATGGTGCCTACCCCATTAATAAAGTGTGTATCTGTTTACACACTCCACCTTCTCCAGATCCAACAATCGACATGTAGCTGGATTTCTTGCCCCTAGTTCTGCCGTGGCAGCCCCTCTATCTGACTGCCAAGACGTTGGGGTTTGAGGGGGAGCAAGATCAGCCCCAGAGCTGAAACAATTGACACCAGGCAGCAAATCAAGATGATTGATGTCACAAAATAACCCTCGTGCATAAAAGGGGAATGTATTTGGCCTGTCATTTTTCATTGGACAAATCCCCCACAAAGATTGATTGTTGTAATGCTACGTCTTGATGCAAGGGGGGCCAATAATCAGAATCCAAGTGGGTAAAGACATGGCACCAATCATTGACAACATGATGTCTTCAACTCCTCACTCTTGGAAGTTGTGGTCAACTTCTCTCACAATTTTTTTGTTTCGTTATAATATCTTCTCTAAAGTAAACTGCAATGAAGTGAAGAGATTGCCACCTCAAAAATTACAGTTCGAAAGCACAAAATGAACTTCATAAAAATCTTGTACCCTGTGAAATTGAAAACAATTTTGCATTTTTAACTTTTGTTTCGTTAACATAATGCAAATGCACATCACTTCTATCGAGTCATCTTCTGAGCTGAAAGATCACCCTGATAAAGTTGAATCCAATCCGTGGTTGCCGACTTTGTTGACGAGAGACTAGAAGTTACAATGATATCTGACTTATACATAATTTGTATATCAATAATTACTACCGTATATTTGGAAAGGAATGCATACAACCAAAATTAGCGGAATTAATTCTTGATAACTACGTGGACTTTTTACCTCGTTCCTTTTGCTAGCACTAGTTCCGCTGTCTGGATAGTGCTGGCAGAATTTGGCGATGCGAATAAAGAGTCTTGTATGCGAATTAATTCCGCTAAATTTTTGACTCGGCTCTCAGATCGGTCGATTGTGAGGACCGAAAGTCTAAATCCATCGGGCACAAAACTATTTTGACGACCTATAAGTATGTACACCGTACCAAAATTTATCAATATTTAGCAACCAAATCTAGTTTAGTAGCTAAAAACTAATCTTAGTGAATAAATAGGAAATAATAGCTTAACCTTCCAACGCCGAAATCTCCTCTTCCCGAAGGAGTTAGAGGCCGTTCATTAGCTCAAATTGATCATCTTTACAAGGGCTTTCCAACGATGTGCAGCACGTATACCTTCGGTTGCGTCAGAAAAAAGTCCTGCATTACTCTCCAAACATACGGTAGTTATAATTAACTTGCTTTCGCTACAATAATTTTAAAACGAAGATGAGGAAATTATAAAATAAAGGCAAGCAATATGTGGCAATTACCAAGATATCAAGACTGCATTGATGAATAAGCAGCGACCAATAGTGTCACTAAGGAAGATGAGTATACCAGCATTTATAAAGAAAGGATATTTAAGTGGTGGTAACCACATCGTCCACCAAGAAGCAGAAAGTAACTTGTCCAGTTGGCTGTTGTGTCAGCTCGACCTTTTTGAGTCATGAAATACTTCAGAGGAGGCCAGCAAAGCATGAAGATACTGCATTAATCAATGTATGGGATAAGCACCGAATACTATGATTACTAGTGTATAAATGAAATGAGCACTGATGGTCAGCCAGTGCCTGTCATGCAAATGACATTGATGAATTAAGGCAAAAGAGCACAACTTTAATCCAAAGTATTTGAGAGAAATTTCAACCTTCGGACTACTGTCATCAAACAGATTTTTAGCTTCAAACTTTGTGAAGACATCCACTTGGTTAGAGTTTACCCATCGCTAAAGTCAATGGCATAAATATTAGAAAAAAACGAGATTCGGTTGCCGATGTTCAAGTTCCAAATGAAAGCAACCCAAAGCACTTCTTTCCCCTCCAACAAGCAATGGAAGACAATATGAGAAGGATTTGGCCTTCAAATTTGAATAACCCAAAGCAATCAGCTCGATTTTCTAGTTCCAAACGAATGCATTCCTACCTACATACCAATTTCTGCCTCAGCAAGTGATGGAGCAGCTCTTAGGATTTGTCACACTCTCTGTAGAGCGAGAGGGGGGCGTGGGGCACATCACTGACACGTATGTAGCGAGACGGGTGTTGCGATGCAAGTAAAAATATGGCATGTAATTGACCCTCAACCTACCAAAATTGCATTCCAAGGGCTCAATGTACTTACTAACTACACTATCAACCTAGAAAGTAAAAGGATAGTCTATGCATTGAATGCATAGCCAAGAAATTGACATCAAAATTAATTTGTCAAATTAATTTTGAAAGTTGTTTGTAACTTCGCGAGTTTCGGTCCGATTTATGCAATGGGGTCAAATCGGAAAGGCCTTGATCTCTACTTTTATAATCACCCATCAGTGAAATTTGATCCTGATACATTCGATCAGCTTGACAGCTATACATTAGGCACTACCTAGGAGAAGCGGCATCTGAGAACGGTCTACCTCGAAGGCAACCGAGGAAAAGGAGCCGCGTATCTTCTCCTTGATGACTGCCATTGCTCTCGGCCAACACACCCCAAAAATAAATATCACCAGCGCTACCCCATATGTCACAGAACAGCTGTTGCAGAAGAAGGCCACAACTCTGTAGGCAGCGTAAACCAAAAGACATCGATGGAACCATATTGACTTGGTCCTCTTGGAATCGTCCATGTAGAGTGTGGCAGCACGGTATGCAATGCACAGTCCTATTCCCAGCTGCCACAAGAAGGCGCTGTTACGCCTCAAAACGTACCAGCCGCAAAGGCCGGCAACCAAAATATGACCGATTCGAACGAAGACCAAGCCCGTGAGCAGAACGGACGTTGCGAAGAAAAGGAGATTCAAAGCGGCCATCGCCCACTCTTGCTGCGCGGAAAGCAAAAGGTTAGGGGATTTTGGGAGGTACCCTGCGAAGTACAGAACGAGGCGACCCAGTTGGTTCCCCGTCTTCAGAGCTTCGCAGAGATGGAAGTGCATCGCAAACTCCAAGGCAGTAGCGCCAAGGGTCCATAGAAGACCAATAATCAAGGCGCAATTTCTCTCGAAGTCCAACTGGGTCCATCCTTTCTGCTTCGCCGTCATGAGCTCCACGAGTTCATCGTGATGTGACTTGTCCATGACGAAGGTTTCCACGCTCCTCTGCCTGCGTTCCCTCCGGAGGACCCCCCAATGCACGAGCTTCTCTGCGTGCTGACCGAGAATCGACCCGGGCATGAAATCGTGACGAAGGAAGGTGGCCCTCCAGAGCAATGGGGCAATGTCGATCTTCTTCCCGACATATCGGCACCTTTCTTTGAACGATGGGGATCTCACGCCGATGGAATGGGCGGCCTTTGGATCGGACCAGTCTTCGTCCTTCGGCTCGCACCCCGAGCAGTCGGGGCGCAACCCCGAATCGCTGACGTCCTCGTCACCGTCGCATTGCTTTCTTTCGACGTCGACGACGAGGATGTCCCTGCAGCGAGGACATTCGAGGAAGCGGCGCGCGTCGGTCTGACAATTGTCGACGTAGAACCGCTTCGTGGGCGCTTCGTGTCGTTCCGGATCCCCGGGAGCGTACTCGTTGCTCGAGGAGGGATCGGCACGCATCGTCGTCATTCGGAGTATGCACGCCGCGCAGAACCTCGTCGAGGACGTCCCCTCCTTCCCATCCGAACCGCAGCACGGCAGGGTCACGAGGCGCCTCCATTTGTGGCGTTGGTCGTCGTCGAGGAAGCACACGGCGCATGAGGGTGCATTCGCATCATCTACGCTATCTTCTTCGCTGGACAGGCAAACGCTTTGGCGCTTTGAGGTAGCATTTTCCGTTTTGCATCCCTTCGATACGGTCGCAATGCCATCGTCGCCTTTGGTTTCTTTGGGTGTGCTCTTTGAAGGGAGTATTTGCCGTCGTAGCTGCCTCGAGCTGCCGACGGCATCTCTGCTTATTTCGGGTTGATCCATGACTTTGGTCAGATGGGAAGAGCTGGTAGCAGAGGCGTTGGCGTTGACGCTGGCGGCTGAGACAGTATTGGGATTGCTACGAAGATCACCCTGGGGTACTATTTGTGGAGGGCGTCACCCGAGGATTTATGTGTTCGCAGAGCCATTGTTTGGTTCGAACAAAGTCAGCGGTGTCGGTCATGGTCATACAGTAGATATCGGAGTACCTGGACCTTTCTTGGCAATGATGTTCGAGCGTTTTTCGAGGTCAAGTCTCCTCTCCATTCTATGAGATTCTAGGCTCAAAGGAGAAGCCCCGCATGTTTGAATTGTACACAAAGTGGCACAATCTAAGGCACGTCATTGCATTGCAAAGAAGGTCAGATTGGCCTCAGGGGGGAACTTTTCACAAAGGCAAACGTACCCTCGAAGCCTAGCCTCGCGATGAAGGCGATGGTCGATTCTTGCGATGGCGAGCTTGGATTTGCTCGATCGAGCTCTTTCTCTCGTGTTTCGAGCAGAAGGCCATTGGGCCATTCCGATCCATTTTCATTTTGCTCTTGTTGAAGGTATCCAACGTAGGAACTAATAGTTGTTGCATCGTTGCATTGCAATGCGCCATTGTACGATATGAATATTGTACGATACCTACGATACACTAAAAACGACTCCTTCATTCAGTCTTGCCAAACCTGTCCCATTTCACTTGCCAAGGTGTGGGGGGGGGGGGGGGGGGGTTCTCGGCCTCCTACATAATGAGAAGGCCCCTCGCCATCGCCGACCCGTGGTAATATGGAAGCTGCGGATCGGAGCGTACGCAAGACAGACCATCGATTGGGGTAGTGGACGGGAGGACGGCGGGACTCGGAGCAGTCACGGATACCACGCGCTTCCAATGACAGTGGAGGCAGCGCGTGGACGAGTGGCGGCAATGAGACCGAGGCTCAGCAGAGCCGGTCATTCTTCTTGCTCTTGTTGCTTCAGCTAGGAAGGCATCGCCGACCAAGCTAAAGCCGGATTAGCGTAGCAATTTGGNAGTTTTCCAACCGACAAGTCAAGTTTAGATTAGTGCTCGTTGTCAGTCTGGAGGGAGCGTGAGAGCAGCCTAGGTCTATTGTCTGGCAATCGATCGCCAAAAACAAAGCCATCGTGTTTCTTGCAAAAAGCGCTGTCGACAAGGTCTTATGTTCTTGAAAGTCATTTTTGGAGCTTTCCAAAATCGAGAAACGAATCACGGGGCCTCATAGGCAACCATATCTTGTCTATGGTAACTTTCATCTCGTCGAAATCCAAAAATCATATTATTTCACTTGTGCATGCAACTGCAACCAACCAATCTCAACCAATGCTGAACATCATACGCGTCACCGCTCCACGGCCCACCTCGGTCGTCGCTGTCGGGCGGCATCACCGACATCGCCATCATCGTCATCGCCACGTCGAGGAGGGGGCGAGGGCAAAGCCGTGGCGGTGGAGGCGACGGAGGCCACGCCGCTCTCCCCCTCCGTCCAGGACGCGGAAGAGCGTTCTCCATTGGAGGAGACTATGTGCCGAGGTCGAACGGGGCAACGGACGAGGCAACGGAAGAGTTCACATGTGCAGGCGACGCTCCTCGTCCTCCCGCTCGTCGTCGTCGCCTCAGCCCTCCTCCTCCTGGGATCCCGACGGCTGCTCGTCGCGCGGGGCGTACCTGGCGTCTTGCGCGGGGAGAGCGCGGGGAGAGTCGATCGGACGTACAAGACCATGTCGTTGCAGTCCCTGTTTTTGCAGAGCAACGACGGTGGCATCGGGTTGCTCGGGCGGCCTCGCGGAGGGACGGGGCCCGCGTTGCGCTGGGCGATCCTCGGTCCAGGTACGCCACGGCGCGAGCTCAAAGAGACAAATTGTTGCCGTCGTGCGCAGATGCCCCTCATCGCCCACGTCGAACTTTGCGCGAACATCCTCGTCGCAGGATGCATCGCGCACGACTTCGCGTCAGTCCTCTCCGTCCTGGGGTGCAACGTCACCGCCGTGGCGTCCTTCTCTTCGTCTCGCGCCGAGGCCTTCGCCGAGAAATTTTCCATACCCAATCACTACGGGAGCTACGACGAATTGGCAGCAGATCCCGACGTGGACATCGTCTACGTCGCGACGACGAACGACCTGCACGCGGAGCCGACGCTGATGATGCTGCGGGCCGGGAAGAACGTGCTGGTGGAGAAGCCGACGTCGATTCGGTACGAGGACGCGAAGAGGATGTACGACGAGGCCGAGGTGAGTGCGTTTGAATCTTGTGCCGCTTATCTTTCGTCTCTATCCATCGCGGTTGAAGTTGCAGCGATCGCGAACCGCGGCAGAAAAGGGGGCTGTTCCTGATGACGAACCACTGGACGAGGTTCTTCCCCCTGATCAAGTACCTGAGACGAATGTATCTCTCGGAGAATGGTAGCGATGCGGCAGGTTCCGCAGCGGGAAACAATGGCCACAACACATGGTGGTGGCCTGGCTTGGCATCAAAGTTCGAGAGGCCGCACCACCTGGGAAAACTGCTCGCCATGCACGGAGACTTCAGCTTCGTGACACCTCCTAACCCGTCCGATCGCTACCTGAACCGTACCCTCGGGGGCGGGGCGACGTTGGACGTGGGTTGCTACCTCGTGGAACTGGCTCTGCTGGCGGCACGAAAGTCGGCAATCGCATCCTTCGCCCGTCGGTGAAAGTTCTGTCGATAGTTTGGACGAAGAAAGCTTAGGGGAGGCGCCACGAGAGTCCTTGATGCCCGACAGCGTCGTTGCCGCTGGCCACGGGATCTACGGGGGGACGACATTCCCGGTGGACGTCGAGTCGTCGTTCGCGCTGCGGTGGGGCGGCCAATCCCGCGGCGTCGATCCCTCTCCGGACGTAGGCACAGATCCCGACGAGGGCGACGACGATTCGACCGAGGAATTTTCCGCCATAGCAACGTTCCAAGCGAGCTTCCGCCGTCCTTCCCCGTTCGAGGTCGAGTACGACTTCGAACGAGGAAGAATCGTGGTGCATGGTCCAGGGAACTGTCCGAGCGACATGACGGTGTACGAGCGCGATCCTTCCTCCGGGGGCGTCTATCGGGAGACGCGCGTTTGCTTTCCGCTCCTGAGGTTGCGGAAGGATCTGCAACGGTACGGGGAGCCGAACTATCCTCGACCGGAGGGCTTCGCGTACGTCGTTGACGCCCTGGAGCGGTGCATGGCAGAGAAGGGGGTACCGGGAAGGGATATGGGGGCAGGGGGGGCGGGCGAGAGGCCGGGGTGCCTGGAGCTGGAGGAAAACACCGTCGAGGAGCAGTAGAGGGCATCCCTTGTCGATTGGGGAGGGGGATACTTCTTCTTCTTCGTCCCCTCCCCCGTGTCCGATGGTGTTGTCGTGCCATCCCCGTCTCCAGCGCTCTGGGGATTGTCATCGGCTCGTGCACTCGGCGAATCGTGTCCATCCTGCGTGGGAGTCGTTACCGCAGGGACACGAGGAGGGGCGCAGCTTCGCAGAGCCGTCCCCGTCACGGCGAACGGCGCGTCCCCCCCCTCGACGACGGCGACGGTCGCACAGTTCGCGGCGGTGACGGGGCCGCGTCAAGGGCGTCTTCTGGTTGACCCACGAGCGGGCCCTCCCCGTCGTCGAGCAGCACCGCGAAGCTCGCCTCCCCCCCGCCGGCGCGGGGATCCTCTACCAAAGAATCCCCGTCGTTGTCGGCAGGGTTCGAGCCAGCGGGGGAGCGATCAACATAGTCATTGTCCCCCTGCTCGACGACCGTGATTCGAACCCGCGATGACGGCGGGGGGCGGCCTCCCGTGGGCGGCGTGGCATGAGCGTGTGACCGACGGATCCGGGAGGCGGCGTCCGGATTCCCATAAGATAACCGGGCGGCCGCGAGGGGAGACGCCGCGGCGCCGGCCCCGGGGTCACCGGGGGCTGCCGCAGCACCCCGCCAGTAGCGCGGCGGCGAGGGGGGCGGCGTCCCGGTCATGGGACGGCGGCGGGACGGTGGCGGAGGCGGGCGAGGGGGGGGAAGGAGGGAGGGAAGTTGGAGCGAGAGGTGGGAGAGAGATGATGTTTTTGTGTGTGGTCGCAAGCCACATCTGTTCTGTGCTCACCTGCCGCCAGAGCAAAGGACTTCGCCCTTTTAGAGTTACCCAAATTTCAATGCTTAGTGTTACCGTAATTATCGAAAAATCCCTTTGCTCTGTCTACAGTGTGCTCGTGTATACCTCTAGAGATACGTGATGAGAAATCGACGTCCATCAGAAACCCACGTAAGACTGATCTGGTCTGAAATAGCCAAGATGCAGCCATTCAAGACCAAATGCAATAATTAGTTGTCTCTGTAGTAAACTAAATGTTGGCATTAAAATAGCAAGTTTGATCCAAACATGTTAAATATATATTTGTTGGTACATAAAATTACTGGTGCAGACACATTCTATTTTTGAACAAACTTTGAAATTTAACAATAACGCTGTGAGACTTGATATTGAATGTCCAGGCTGCAGCAAAATATGATTGAAATGAAATAATAAATTGACACCGGAGTAAATACAGTGTTTATAAAATGAACACATTTGATGTAACATATTTTGCACAAAAAATGTCAATTTGTTTCCATAGAATAACAACTGATGTTTACTGCAGCAGCCATTTTTTATCGGAGAAAAATTAGATATTTACTAACAAATGTATTTTGAAAAGTTCAAAAATTATCATTGTTATACACATTTGCATATTTTGTGTAAAAAAATTGATGAAATCAAAATATTGATTTTAATTGTAATCTGCTGTTTTCTTGCCTCACAATCACATATTATCTATTTGTGTCATAAGTTCCACTCTTGAGTGTAAACTTTAGTAAGTATTCAACATTGTGAATTTGATTTCCAATCCAGATATTTATCTAATAAACAAAATGCATAACAATAAATCATTTCTGAACGCATGTTGTAATCTTAAAGTTGTATTGTATCCGAGCTTCGTTAGAAGGTCAGAGCTGTTTAAAAGGGAACTTGGAAGATGGCACTATTGGGTCCTCGCAGGTTCTTGTTGTTGTTGCTGTTCCTTGTTCAACATCTAAGCGATGATTTAGCGGCAATATGGCGATAGTTTTTGGCGATACAACGAAGCTCTCCTGCTGGACAAAATATATACATAGGACCTCATTTAAAAGTATTGTTTTCTTGCATTTTTAATCCTTCATTTAAAAATCATTTTTGAATTTGGGGCCAGCCGTCAAAAAACTTTTTGGTTTGAACCAACACAAACAGACTCGTGGCGTGCCCGCCCGTCCGTGCCACACTGCGACAAACACATCATACAATACAATCAAGACCACCAAGCCAAGACTTGCAAAAAACAAAACAAGGCCGGTACCCGCCCCCCATAGCCTGCATGCTATCTATGCCGCGCTCGTGTCGGAACTTTGCCCTTGTCACCCTTCCACTGCCATCACCCCAGCTCCCTGCCAATGAGGCAAAGTATGTTCTCCTTCGGATGCCCCACCGTCACGATGGACCTTACGATGGACCTCCGTCCCAAAGGACCGTGTCTCAAGGTAAGATGAGTGGAGGTGTGTCATTTTTCGACGAAATTGATCACTCACAATTTTTCTTCGGTCCTCTCCGGCTACCCAGGGCTCGACAACGGCTGCAAGCTTGTGGGAGGCTGTGACCTTGGGTACAGCGGGGATGTCGAGTGTGGCTGCAACCTCTTTGGCGGTGGACGCAGCCTTGGGTGTGGCAACGGCGGCAAGGGGTGCCGCATGGGTGGTAGTTGCTGTGATCCCAGGGATGGCCGTGGCTTGAGGACGGCCTTGTGCTAGACAGCGCTGTCGCATGCTCAAGGCAAGCAGATTACGGGACGGGAGGGGACGGAACTGTGTCGGGTGCATCGGTCGGACTTCTTCGCTGGGTGTCACGTCACACGTCACACATTTTGCATTTGGGTTGCGCTGTTTTCGTCGCATAGTGTAGTGATATTAAAAATACAAATAAAATAATTGTTTAGTCACGTATTCTTGATGTTACCGAAGTAAACAGAAAGACTCTACTCTTTATTTAATTTTTGCTTACTAATAAATTGCACGTTTTACTCATAGTCACTAAAGTTTACTCCCAGTAAACTTTTTTTCACTTACTAGTAAACATACAATATTTTGTTTAATATCTAATGAAATTAATTTAATATAGAACATAGAAGTCCCCCTCCCCTGTTTTTGCTATTGTGGTTCTGCATCGGCCCGCGTCGACAGCTGTTGCTCGATACTGTATGCTGCTGCAGTCTCGAGGGTCCTCGCTGCCCCGCTCCTACACCTGGGTGTACTGGATTGCTCAGACAGCAGCACCAGAGTTAACCCAAGGACGAGGCTCCTTGTGGTCGCGCGTTCCCCTGAGCAGCAGGGAGTTCGAACGCACAATCGCGATGCTCATGCGGCAGCGCACGTAGTTGACCATTTGCCCAAAGGGCCGGTCCCACTTTTCAGCCAGCTGTGACGCAATCCTTCTCTTCGCACTCCTTGCTTCTTGCCCAGGGACGCCGTCGACCGAGTAAACGAGGGGAGTGAAGTCCTTCCTCGGCACCCTGCAAGTTGGCAGATACTTGCGTTTTTTTCTCCTTCTCCTACGCCTCCAGCACCTTCTCGTACAATTTCCTGCGGTGGGAAGGGCAGTCGCAGTCGGTGATACGGATGTCAAACACCGTGTCCCGACGTATGTTTAATCAGCAGTCATCACAGATTATTGTTAACCTCTGAGTTTACTTGAAATTTGGCTAGTTTATGGCTGACCTTAATTGCACATTGCAGAAAGATTTACTTTGTCATCCAATGCTGCTTACTTATGACCACTAATCAGTCTTAGGTAAGTTTCTGATGTCAATCTTGCAATTCAGTACACTCATTACAATGTCACTTGAACTTATAACAAATATGTCGATCTATTAAAGCTTAGTGATTTAAAAACACTTGTGAAATTTCCTGGCTAGTTTCTACAATGCACATGTTCAAAAAGTTTGATATCAAATGTGTCTATATCAAAGACGAAATTGTATCGGCTAATTGCCTTTCTTGACAATCACTTCTGATCCCTGTAATGTGGTGAGAGGTATTACAAATAGACATAAAAATTAATGAGTAGTGACCTCAAATGTGACTCAATTGCTTTGAAATAGTAATTTAAGTTTTTTATTGAGAGATTATTGCAATAAAATCATTGGATTTTGGCTTAGATAACATTATTCCTTTGGATTTGAGCAAAAGGGGTTCTTGAGGAATGTTTTTACTTTGGTGATACAAAAACCAAATTTTCTTTTGATAAAAGATGAAAATAGTTGAAATGATGGAGCTTTTATAAGAGGTCCTCTAATGTGTTCTATTGGGATTGATGTCTTCTTCTTTGATGGGAAGGTCAGAGATTTTGTGACAACATGGGGATCCATTATGATGGAATTTTCTTGGAACAATCAAGAAATGCGTGAACAATAGGATGGGTCAAAGGAGGAGCGAGGAACAGAGATCAAGTGGAAGTTTCTTTTGTTATTAGAAAGGTATATATGGTTGACACACACCAGACCTTTGACTGCCTTGTGTTAACCGTCTTGTATTTTTAGTCTTCTCCCATTGAAATTGAAATATATCACAACCTATGACAACCTGTAACAAGCCTGCTTTGTTATGTTGATATCTTCACCAGGGCGAGCAATATATACCATGTTTGAACATGTGTCAACAATAATAATTTTGATGAAAGGATAGAGAAAGTCGTCCAAATCGATGATGGTGGCAATACTACCAGTGAAGTATACCTCAAAGTGTAATTATTTTCCAATTAGATCAAATGTACATACTACATCATTTAAAATAAATGTGCATAATATCCTGCACAGTGTATATGCCACAACAAACCTTTGAAGAAATTAATTCCGGCAATTTTCCAAATCAAGGTGTCAGGTGCTTGATAGCCATGGGATACAATATTTTGCAATGAGTCAGAAATGATCAATTAATAATGGCAATGCAGCAGTTGTCCTGCAGGAAGATGTGTCTATTGACACCACGTAACTCTAGAGATAGGATTAGTGATCAATTGCTTTTCCAAAGGAAGTACTTTGTGGCCAGCAGGTACCTCAATATGCATACTAGGGAGGGTCTCCATCCCCGCACAATCCCCAATCTTTACAAACCGTGAGTTCTCAGTTAGGGATAGGTGAAGAAGTTGGTCGAGGATGTGCAGTCATTTCCGACGCTTGCAGCTGATGTGCAGAAACAAATTATTTAACTACAAGCTCAGGCAAGCAATGCGGTAGTGTGACGAGCACAGTCGAGGGTAATAATGTAGTTTAATTAGTATAATTTATTGACTAAGAATTAGTTATTTCAACTATGATATTGGCAATGCGGAGAGGTTGTGATAGGGGGTATATTCATACCTACTTACGTAACCAAAAAATTCTTGGAAGGAGCGTCAACAAAGGGTGACGGACGATGACAGACCGCCGTTCGCCAAAACCGGCTCCGAGGGGGCTCAACCCTCAACCCTGGCTCAACGCCAATTTCGTCGATCACTACCCTCCCATCGAAGGCGCTGCTTGGGAAGAAGTGCTCCGCCAATAGTGGTTCCCATGTAAATTGGCTTCGTCCCGACCTTCCTTTCACCCTTGGGGAGGCCGGGACGAAGCCGTTTATTGATTGGGGGGGGGTTGCGATGGAGATATTGCTCCCAAGCCGCAACACACGGTGAGGGGGTTCAGAAATTTTGAGGACGACGACCATGGCAAAGCCGTCTTGTCCACCACGGCCAAAAACAGCTGCCGCCGCCGGCGGCACCCATCGCCTTGAGAAGGTTCCCAGCAACGTCAGAACGTGCGGCGGTCGGTCGTTTCCACCATTTCGCCGCTGGCGGTGCTCCAAATTGAGGACATAACAAATGGTGAGATGAAAATTGCGTCTAAACGTTTCCATGGCCTTGCTTCTGACGACCAATTGGCCCTTTCCCTCTCCGCCCCACATGTCGAATACAAGCAGGATGAGTGGCTGGGCAAGGGGGGGACGCTTGGGATGGAGGGAGTGCGGCGGGAAGAGCGTCTACGGGCAAA